>MU671829.1:4247-20709 GCA_026770625.1 Nicotiana glauca
GCCCAAGATGTCATCTTCCTAGAGGCCCAATTTGGTGTCACGTGTCAAATGACGTGGCACGCCAAGTCAAACGGAAGAGCCAATAGGATCATGCCACATGTCAAAATGACAAGGCATGCCAAGTCATACTAAAAGGTCAATGAAATCATGCCATGTGTCAAGTGATGTGGCAATTCAAGACAAATAAATGAGCCAATTAAATCAAGACACATGCCAAGCGACGTGACGATCCAAGACAAATAAATGAGCCAATGAGATCGTGCCACGTGTCAAGTAATATGACAATCCAAGACAAATAAATTAGCCAATTAAATCATGCCAAGTGTCTGGATGGTATTGGTCAGTTCAAACGGACCAATCAAATCGCAGAGCTACACCACCCCTTACAACTATAAATAGAGGTTTTCATAAAGCTAGAAGACACCGGAATTAAGAACAAGAAGCAAGCAGAGAGCTTGTGGATCAAACACCGCAGATTTCTCTACAAGCTACAAGTTCAAGCACTCAAGCTACAAGTTCAAGCATTCAAGCGACAAGCTCAAGCACTCAAGCTACAAGTTCAAGTTCAAGTTCAAGATCAAGAACGAAGCCAAATCAAATACCAAGGCGTTCAAGATCAAATTACTTGTTCGTGATCAAGCACAAATTCAAGTTCAAGGAGGAGATTCAAGATCAAGCTTTACAAGCCCTTGAATCAAATCAAAATCAAGTTCATCAATATACTTTACATTCTTGAAGAATCAAAGGAATACTATAGAGATTATAACACTTGCATTTATTGAAATCAAATACTATATTTGTTACGCAATTTTCCAGTCTTGATTATTTATTTTCTCGACGCGAAAATTTGTTGTTACAGTATTATCTCTATTTGTAATCATAAGTGTTTTTGACTCTTTGCAAACAGTTATGTTACATTGTTCAATAGATGAAATGATTCGGATAAGTTATTTGAAATTCTAATTGATTTTAATGACTGCCTACCTAATAAGAAAATATTTAGTAAATAAAATTTTAGTAGATGCTAATATTAAGAAAACAACATGGAAGATATTATAACATAAATATCGGTAAACTTTTTTCGTTTTTTGAAAATAGATTTACATTGGAAAAATTATAATTTAATATTTAAGACTTTAAATCAATTTATATTTCGGTTATTAAATTTTTTGTATTCAAAAATAAATTAAGATTTTATCTTATATGAAAATTGCTAACTACGTAGCATCTGCTATTTTCTTTTTTACAAAGTCAAACAAATTAGACTATCGTCATTTTTTTTTGTCTTATTACGAATACAACTAAATCATCACGTTAGGAACTATGCAAATACCTTGGTTAATTGTTGTTTTATAAATAAAAGAGCTGTTAAAAAAAATCGTATGAAAATATGAACTAACTGTCTGTGACAGAAGCATGTTAATATGGTAGTGGATCTTTTGTGTCTTTTACAAACCTTAATAATTTAACTATTAGTTTATCTTAAAGTCTTCTATATTTATAAAGTACATAATTTAAATAAAATATAATTTATATAAGGTAAAACTTTTAAAACCTTAAATATTAGGACTTTCTACCTAGCTCAATTAGGATAGATTTAATAACCAAAAAATAAATTGATTTTGAAATCTTAAATATTAGGAAAATACTTAAATTACAAATTTGTCCATTGTAAAATCTGTTTTTAAAGGGTAAAAAAGACGAACGATATTTCGCTAAGGGCCTTCGTGTTTTTAATATAATATAGATAAATAATCATAGAAAAACCTAGAGTTTACGAGAAAGAATGTCATTACAATTAACAGACATGTCCTTTTATCTAGTTTATAACTCAAATAATAAAAAGAATAATTGGGTTTATCACAAAAATATAGTAGTAAAATTTCTTTCTTTACTTTAATCAATCCACAATAAAATCAAAAAAGAAAACATTACTATGGCATCTTCTTTATTTTTCCTCCCTTTCTACAAGCTCATTTTCCATTGGTTTCTAATAGTTGTTGACTTGGATATTACCACAATTCAAGAATTAGGAAAATCTGATTGGTTCTTGATGAAAAAAAGCGCCATCTGTGGGGATCGAACCCACGACCACGTGGTTAAAAGCCACGCGCTCTACCACTGAGCTAAGAAGGCTGGTTGCTGAAGTGTTGGAATTTATAAGTAAATGAAAAATCAAATAGTAAGTAGTATTTCCAACGTGTCATCTCCTTCGATCTTTTCATTTTTATTTTTGTGAGAAGGGCAAAAAATGCCTCTCCTAGAGGAAATGGAATAAATTTGTTATCTGTTTGAATTTGGTCTCAATTATGTCTTTACCGTCAGTCAACTGCTTCAAATAATCAAATTTACCCTCAAACCCTCAAATACATCACGGAAAAGGGTTAAATATGTCCTTATACTATTGATACAAACCTACCCTTCCTCCGTTCCTCTCTATAATAACATTTCATTGCCACCTCACTATTATACTTCAATTTTATTCCTTTCCCACAACCTTTCTTTCTCGTTCATTTGAAGAAAAATCAATGATCATAGATATACAAACAAACTATATCAAAAGAAATGCTAACAACTATAGATAATATGAAACAATGTGAATCGAGAAAATTCTGATTTTGCTATTCAAAATTCATGCTTATACGAACGAAAATACATTTTGTCTTATATATAAAACTAAGCAAAGATACATGCAAACGAGTTTAAGGTTTCAAAATTGACCATGATGAGAAAGAAAAACAACCTAGACACGAGAGTTAATTTTTTGTTTCTTTCTCTTCAACCACATTACTGGAAGGCTACCATTTTTTCTCTCTTTACGTTTTATGTTAAAACAAAAATGCTACTAAATTTTTCCTAAATATGTCTTACAAATTCAGCGACAACACAAGAAAATGTAAAATAAAGCACAAAATTTAAGTTCAAGTGAAAGGTACATACAATTACATGATCGACCGAAGAAGCAACATGTATTTTGAAAAGCAAGAGGAAGTAGAGGCACTGAAGTCTTCAAAATAGTGATAGAACTTTAAAGTAATTGAACTTGGCAGCTTAAGGTGAAATGGTGAGGTAGCACTAAAATGCCCGTTAACGGAGAAAGGGTATGTTTGTACTGTGATGTCGGGATATATTTGGGTCAATAGCACGACGTTAGGGGGTATATTTAGGCTGATACAGTATAAGGGCATATTTGACCCTTTTCCGATAATCTAATTAAAATTTGCTTTTACAACAAAAATTCGCAAACCCACTTCCGCCATTGAAATCATGGAAAAAACTAGGAGTAGTTTATCAAACACCAACGAAAATCTGAAAACCTCAAGAAGCAGAGTGCTACCAAAATCATACACAAAGCATTCATTGTCGGAAATGATGATGCCTGTTATGGGACTATGGAATGTGACGCCTAGCAGTAGCTGAGATGGGAAATTTTGTTGGTAAGAGCATAACTCAATCATATAAGTAACTCTTTTCTCCCTTTTTTGGTTGTAAAAACAATCATATTTACATAGAGTACATTCTCCCCAGTTTCCCTTTGCGATTTGTCTAATTTAAAATAATCAGTGAGTGCTTGGTTTATGATGCCACTTGCATGTAAAAGAAACAAATTAGAGGAGTTGACTTTAAAAACAAAAAAGAGGAGATGACTTTAATATGTAATGTTGGATGAGGAGTTGACATCCTCAATATATTGCAGTTTTCTCAGTTAATGTCACAGGAACCTCATTGTCTTTCTGTCTCTCCTCTCTCTCACAAATCCTTAGTCGTCTCTTTCTATTTCAAAACAGTCATGGATAGAGAGTTGACTCAGCTCCAAAAGGACCAGATGGAGGCCATTCTCGGGCCTGACTCTGAGTCATTTGAAACCTTTATTTCCGATCACATAGAGAGCTCCGAGGAAAAAGATTCGGAGGCTAAGTCAATGTTCCAGATGATGAAGCAGAAGGATCCTGACTCCTTTGCTCTTAAGCTTGCTGAGTTTCTTGGCCCTTCCCATGACCTTTATTACCGTGAAGAATGTGCTGTTCTCCTCAACAAGTTGCTTACTGATGACGATGATGACGACTTATGCACTTGGCGCGATCTAAATCTCTCCACTCAATCCACCATCAAATTTATAATGCTTAATCGTATGAGCCTGGAAGAATCAGAATTCATCATCCTAAAGCTCACTAACATAGTTTCGAAGCTGGCTGCTTCACTTCTCCCAAATAACAAATGGCCTGAATTGTTTCCCTTCTTGTATCAATGCCTCACTGATGATTCAACTTCAAACAACTACTTAAAATTTTGTTCTTTCTTAGTATTTGGGATGCTAGCTGACGACATAGGCGAAACAATAGTCCCTTGCATAAAGAATTTGCACCCACTATTCCTTAATACACTGAATGATGGTACCCTCTTTCTCAACGTGAGGATCGCTGCCACAAGAGCTGTGATCAGCTTCATTCAGTGTGTACCGGCAAATTCAAATGAGAATGAGCGGTTTCAAGATCTATTGCCAGGTATGATGAGGACATTGACTGACGGGTTGAGCATAGGTGATCAGGAGGATCTAGCACGGTGTGTGCTGGATTTTTTTATTGAGTTGGCGAAGAATGAGCCTAGGTTCTTTAGGCGGCAACTAGTGGTTGTTGTGGGTTCAGTATCAGATATAGCAGAGGACGAGAAATTGCAAGAGGGGACAAGGCACTTGGCAGTTGAATTTTTGATAACATTGGTTGAGGCTAGGGAGAGGACACCTGGGATGATGAAGAAGTTACCGTTGTTTATTAGCAGATGTTTTACAATGTTACTGAATTTATTACTAGATATTAAGGATGACCCCGCTTGGCATAATGCCAAGGACATAGATGATGATACAGGTACTACAAGTAACCACCATGTTGGTAAGAAGTGTTTAGAGCGGTTTTCTATTGCATTAGGAGGTAAGTCTATTAGTTATATTGCTATAGAGCAGCTTTGTGCTTATGCGGCTGCCCCAGACTGGAAGAAGCGCCATGCAGCTCTGTTTGCACTTGCTCAGATTGCTGAAGGTTGCTCAAAGCTGGTACAACAACTGTCTTAGTTTATTTACTATGGCTATGGTTTGATTATAACGGATATAATATATTATTTCAAGTTGTAGCATTTAGGAGGTGTTTTTTTTTTCCTCTGGCATACCGCTTAAATTTATAAGATAGTTTGCCCCTATTACTCTACCTGAATGCCACTATGTTTATTGTTTGAAGTTATCTCTTTGATTTATTTATTTTCATAGGAAATTACCTCAGAATCATGGCTTTCTTTTGCTATTACAGGTGATGATTAAGAATCTGGAGCAACTAGTGAATATTGTTCTTAGTTGTCTCCAAGATCCTCATCCTCGAGTCAGATTGGCTGCTTGCGAGGCAATTGCCCGGTTGTCGAAGTTCTTCTGTCCAAATTTTCAAGAACAATACCATAACCAAGTAGTTCCTGCATTAACTGCAGCTGTTGATGATAAACATCAACGAGTGCAGGTTTGTCCTATGTGATATGTACTATTCCGGGATGCTGCAAGTTTTCCAAAGAACAAAAGCAAACTAAAAGAAGATTAGATTATCATTGAAACATGAAACAACCAACAAGGAGGTCTCAAACCATACAGTTGAAGTTCTTTAATACACGTCTAATTTTTAAAATTGTATTTTATTATATTGGTAAAGTCTATTTAATTTAATTTGTAAAATTGTGTTTTAATCCATAAGAGAATTTTGATTCCACGGCTGCCGGAGTTGGCTCTTAATCAAATTGCTCATCTTATTGCATTCTGCTAGATCTTGTTATGTAGCTTTGAGATACTCTGAGGAGTATCTTTCCTAACAGGTCCTCATGACCTCAGCAATCACTGTTGCCTTTCTAAAACATGAGGCTAATTAAGGATGTATTGTGCAACATCCCGTCTAGAATTTCGTACAATTAGTTTTGTTTTATTATATCTAATACATTGGCTTCGGCTGTATGTTTATGAAAATTTTATTTGATGACATTATTTTGGTTGCAATAAGAGCTTTCTTGCTGAATTACGATAACGTTTAGTTATTGTAATATATGAAATTATAAAGGAAGTAATTATTACTAAATGTCAGGGGAGGTGTCTAGAGAGTACCCTTAAATAAAGTTTTGAAAAAATGCATAAGCTTAAAGATATGGTAAATGTGAATCCAGTCAGTTGCTGATGCCAACTAATATAGTCCTTTTACTTTTTTGGCTTTTTTTAGGCATGTGCCGTGGGAGCTCTCTCAGCTTTCTGTGGGCCCGTCAAGCCAGAAACGTTGTTACCTTACCTAGATGGAATAGTTAACAAACTGCTTGTACTTCTACAGGTGTGCGAATATAGAGGCCACCAAATTACAGAGGTATGTCACTGCTAATAAGTGCAAGAGACTAATAGTGTCTTTTTCGCTTTTTGTTGCTTGAAATGCAGAATGGTGAACAAATGGTCCAAGAAGAAGCATTATGGACATTGTCTCGTATAGCTCAATGTGTTGGGGTATTAACTGGTGCATTTATTCTTGACTCAGTTCTTTATGCTTATGTTATCGAGCATGAAGGCTGATATATTGTACGTCAACAGGAGCACTTCCGGACCTATTATGATACTGTTATGCCACACTTGAAAGCTGTATCAATAAAGACAGATCTGAATCTCATTCTTCGTGCAAGAGCAATGGAGTGCATAAGCTTTGTTGGGTTTGCTGGTGGCAAGGAGAAATTTAGAGAAGACGCAGAGCAGGTCTTCTTAGTTCTTACCAACTATTCCCAGTACTGAACACATATTTATTAAACACCTACACTGATGCCATACTCATAGGAGACAGAACACATCTTTTTTAGTTCCTCACTCATGGGATGCTAAACACGTATATTGATGCCATTGACTGGGATTGCTTTGTGCTTGTGTCATTTGTTATGCTTTGTCAGATGGATTACTCTTGTTTGGTTTACTACTTCTTTCAACAATTATGTGCAACAAAATTATGACAGTGATATCTGTCCGCCTCTCTTGGCATTGTTTTTCTTCTCTTGGCACTTGGTGGGGTGCGCTTATTGTCTTTTGGTCATTTCTCAACATAGAACTTACTTTTTATTTGTTTCCTTTTTTGTTGTTGTCATTAAAGGCTATGGAAGTGCTTATATCATTACAAGGATTACAAACAAATAGGGACGATCCTCCTACTAAGTACTTGCTAATAGTATGTGTAAATCACTTAATTTTAAGATCAGATTTCTTTTTAGATTGGCCGTTTTTTATTTTCTTAATTTCATTGCAGGCATGTACTAGAATTTGCAATTGCCTGGAACAGGATTTTCTTCCTTATATGAGTGAAGTCATGCCGTTTATGATTCATTGTGCTCAACTTGAACCCGCTGCAACTATCTTTGCGGGGTTGGTCCTGCGCGGCTACGCTATAATATTAGAGGAAGACTTCTACCCATGGATTCCCCAGGTTGGTGTTGCTCTCAAATGCGCACACACACAGTCGACAAATAATAAAGAAGTGAGTCAAGTATCGTTCCCACGGGGACTTACGATTAACTTTTAACCATATTAAACTAATTCTGAATATCTAAACTAGAAAGGTTGCTTGATTATTGAGAATGATTATAACTACTAAAAGTTTGAAGCTAAGGAAAATAATTTGATCAACGCACACATAAAGGTTTTGGATTCTAATGGGAGATAGTATTCTAGAGTTATGGTATATCTAACAGTTGAATTCGACAGTTAAATTGACTGGAAGAATTTTACCCACAGAAATATCTCAATTTCTACTCGCCTATTCATACCAGGAGGTCACGGTTCGAGCCTTGGAAATAACATCTTGCAGAAATGCATGGTAAGGCTGCGTACAATAGACCCTTGTGGTCCGGCCCTTTCCCGGACTCCGCGCATAGCGAGAGCTTAGTGCACCGCACTGATTTTTTTTTCTTTTTCTTTTCTATTCATACTAGTCTAACACTTACATGTCTATGTAATTAGAAATAATAAGAACACATTAATTCCTGTAAAACAATTAAGAAAGGCAGTTAAGTATATTCTATCTTAGTTATGAATCAGGTCCAAACATTTGTCCTAATCAATCCTATTACAATCAAGAAATACTTTTTTCAAGTTCACTTCAAGATTTGTACGATAGTATTCAATTGAGAAAAGAAATCAAATAATTAAGCTCAAGATTGAATAAATAACCCAATGTAAATCAATTTGTCAAATCAAAATTCAAATATCAACAATCGTGTTGAACCATCAACCATAATCATAGAAATAAATAAACTAGCCACTCATGCTCATCAATTTGTCAAATAAAAATCCACTCAGCTTCAGACCCAGAGCGCGGTACTCGCGCTTTGAGCTCAAAAATAGCTCTGCTAGAACTCTCGCTGCGATGATCGCCTCGGGAGCTCAGGTTCTCTTCCAGGTCTGCAGCACGCGATGAAGCGTGCATTTAAGGGACTTTACTGCAAAGTGTGAAATTCCAATACTCAGAAATTCCTCCCCTTTCGCGTTCTGCGAGGAGACTTTTCTAGCCTGGTTCCATCTGGGTGCGATAGTCATGCGTCGCCTGACACCTCTGTAGCCCAAAATTTCCCCCTTTTTCTTTCCAATTTGTTTCAAAATACCGCTAAGGCATTCCATTAACAACTGGTCCATGTAAAAACAATTATTGAGCATAGTTGGTCATATTTAACACTAAATTCAACCGAGGGGTAAAATTGGGAGAAATTTAACACAAACACATAAAATATGCCCAACATCATTTGGCATGAATAATCACCTTCCCATTTTCTTTTTTCTCATGTGCTGTTGAGTGAGGTCAAATTCAGCAATTGATATCAATCGCTTACTGCATGAATCAGGTTGTTTCAGTCTTTGTTCCACTTTTGAAATTCTATTACCACAACGAAGTCAGGAATCAGGCTGCTAAAGGTGAGAATTCTCGTGATTTCATATGGTTTCTTTGTTTTCATGTAAATCCTCCAACTGCTGATGCCATTTTATTTGTTTGTTTAAGCCATGGCCCCCCTGTTGCGTTCTGCTAAATTGGCTGTTGAGAAAGGGATTGCTCAAGATGGAAGCGAGTCATATTTCACAAAGTTGTCAGGCGATATAATACTGTCTATGGTAGAAGCTTTGCATGAGGTTGTCCTTAACATCTGTACTTATGTTGCTTCTTATTTTCTTTTCTTTTTTCTTTTTGGTTGAGGAAAATGTTTAAGTTCAGACTATTTGGATAAAGAGAAAGTGACACTTGATTTGTTATCTCGTGTAGGAGCCTATGACAGAAATATGTGCAGTCATGTTGGATGAATTGAATAGTTGCCTGCAGGTTTGGTTATGTCTAACAGTCTAAGTCAGTTTCCTTAATATTCTTGATCTAAGTGTGCAGTGTTTTCCTATTTTGTGGTATCTTTCTTTTGAGCTGTTCATGTTCCAACTTGATCATACTGTTGGCCTTTACATTCCACACAGTTAATAACTTCAGTTTCTTCTCCTTCAATAGAGATCTAAACAGAAAACTCGTCCAGAGTCTTTTCAGTTATATTCTACTAGAAGCAAAAGAAAGCTTATTACATCTGTTATACAGAGGAAGACACGGGGATCAAGTAAAGTAGGAGATCTCTATTTAATTCTTCCTATGTGTGTGAATTTATACCTACAAAGACATGGTTAAACTTTAATAAAATGCTATTGAATCAAATTTACGGCAGATAGCGCAATCACAAAGTTCTCTTGGCATGACTAGGTAAAACTAGTGAGTCTGACAAACAGGCTATTAACTTTGTCTTAGATTGACTCTATAGAGAAAATTCTTTCCAGTAAACTCCTGTTAATCCAACTTATATATGGCTATTGTTTAAACTTTCCACTAGTACTGTCAAAACAACAAACTGCAACAGTGGCAGAAAAAAGGATACGATTTTCAGGTTCTGTGGTCCTTCTGTTTCTTCTTTCAGATCTGTGGCCCACTTCTCAATGAAAGTCAGCTTCGTCGGATTGTGGATGAGCTAAAGCATGTCATTACAGAAAGTTCAAATAGAAAAGGAAAACTTGCAGAGAGAGCAAAAACAGAAGATTTTGATGCCGAGGAAGCTGAATTGCTGAAGGGTGAAAATATGCAAGAAGGTCTAATTTTCTCCCATGTATGTTCCTTTTTTTAAGAATGAAGTTCAGATACAAGTGGCACACTGTTGTCTTTGTGCAGTCTTTCACTTTGATTCTGCAATTATTCTTGAATAAGGTAAACTTTTTTATCAGGTTGGTGCAATATTGGATACATTGATAAAAAACTTCAAGGCTGCTTTCTTGCATTTCTTTGACGAGCTGTCATCATATCTTTTTCCTATGTGGGTAAGTTCAGGGCATGATAACCACATTCATTCTAGCACTCTGGTTTGTTTAGTTATCTATCTTATTGTTTATTTTTTATTTTTTCTTGCTTCTATGAAGGGCAAAGATATAACAGCTCAAGAGAGATGTACATCAATTTATATCTTTGGTGGTCTTGTCGAGGATTGCCCTGAAGCGGCTCTAAAGTGGGTTTGTCTGTATGCGTTTTTCTTAAATGGTTGGAGTCAATGTTCTGATTTTTTATTTATTTTTAATTTCCTATGTCAACTAGGTACTGTGATGTATTTCTACCTTTGTTCTTGGATGCAAGCAATGACGAATGCCCGACTATTAGACAGGTTTGTGTATCTTAGTGGTTGTCGAGTGATTTTTTTATTCAAGTTTCTCACCATATGATTTAACCAAATACCATTATGATGTGCTTAGTGTGCTCTTTATGGACTTGGGCTTTATGCGGAATATGGTGGTTCTGTTTTCAAACCTTTTGTTAGAGGTATGTAACGTTGAATGTGATATTGAGATCCTTCTCATCATGTGGAACTGGACGACAGTAATACTATATTTTGTATTTACTAAATATTGTGACATGATTCAGAGGCTACTTCAAGGATCAATGTAGTGATAATGCATTTTCGGGCTCGTGAACTTGAGAATGAACATGCATATGATAACGCTGTTTCTGCACTTGGTAAGATATGTCAGTTTCACCGGGAAAGTATTGACTCGGCCCAGGTTTGTCCTTATCAAATCCCTAAAGTTTATATGTTTATGCATTCTTACGACTTAATGGTCATTTATACTTGGGTTGGAATTCCGAAATGTAAGGTGTACATTCAAGGTCTTTAGTGTCTACTTCATTGCATGTATCAACTAGTTTGAAACCTGCAATTAGTTTTTTTATCCATCCTAATATCCGTCTTAAAGCAGTTGCATTAGTCCGATAACTTAACAATTGCATTAGAATAGGATATAGTAGTGTGATGAACTTCATAACCATACTAGTACAGATCTAGAAGAGTTTCCAGTAACTCCTGTCTTACTTATTTACATATTTCATCCTTTATTTGGTGAGTGTTTTAGTTAACCCGATAAGGCGACAAGAATATTCTTGTTCTATGCAATTTAATTTGATTAATAATTTAATAAGTGATCAATATGCTTGTAGCTGAGATGAGGATGTTGGAATGATGTGTGGGCATACCAGGTTGGATAAGATTAGGAATGAAGTTATCCGAGATAAGGTGGGAGTGGCCCTTTTGGATGATAAGATGCGGGAGGCGAGGTTGCGATGGTTCAGGCATGTTAAGAGGAGAAACATAGAAGTCCCAGTTAGGAGGTTTGAGAGGTTAACCTTGGTGGGTATGAGGAGGGGTAGAGGTAGGCCAAAGAAGTCTTGAGGAGAGGTGATTAGGCAAGATATGACGCAACTGGAGCTTACCGAGGACATGACTCTTGATAGGAGGGTGTGGAAGTCAAGGATTAGGGTAGAAGGTTAATGGATAGTCGAGCGTTTCCCTTTGTCTTCTTCGGTTCGACAACATTAGTGTTAGTTTGTTATCCCTTTGTTCTTAGATTGTTAGTACTACCATTTAATTGCTACCTTGGCTTCGACCCTCTTTTTATCTTATTGTTGTTGGTTATACTTGTAATAGATCAAGGTATGGAAAAATAGTTCATATCTTATTCCATCAAGCAATCTGTACATATATATGTACAGGGACTCTAACTATGGAAATAATCAAAAAAGGAAAAAGGGAAATCCTATAAATCTGCTATAAAATCCCTAAAATCATGTTATCATGTATATTACAAGGAATATGACTACATTCATTCTATCATGAATGTAGAATCCCTACAATTATGCTATCATGTTTATTACAAGGAATATGATTGCATTCATTCTTTAACACTCCCCTCAAAGCTGGAGCATAAATATTGATCATGCCCAGCTTGTTACAAAGGCAATCAACTCTGGTTCCATTCAATGCCTTGGTGAACAATCAGTTAGTTGCTGTCATGTCTTCACGTAGCCGGTGGAAATCAAGTTTTCCTGAATTTTCTCACGAATAAAATGGAAGTCGACCTCAATGTGTTTAGTTCTTTCATGATACACCGGATTTGAGGCAATATGAAGAGCAACTTGATTATCACACCAGAGTTTTGCTGGTATATGATGTTTCAACCCAATTTCAGTTAAAAGATGATGTATCCGCATAATCTCAAACGTAGACTGTGATATAGCTCTATACTTAGATTTTGCACTGGATCGAGATACAACGTTTTGCTTCTTACTCCTCCATGATACCAGGTTTCCTCCAACAAAAACACAATAACGTGTAGTAGATCCTCTATCATTTTTGGATTCAACCTAGTCAGCATATGCAAAACACTCGACACGAGTATGGCCGTGATTGCTATACAATATTCTAAGTCCAGGAGCTCCTTTCAAGTACTCCCTCCGGTCCACAATAAGTGACCAATTTGTTTTTGGCACGCCCATTAAAAAAATATTAAATTCTATACAAAAATACCTAGCATGACTAAACTACCCTGAATTAAATATTTAATGTGAGGAGTAAAAACTTTTTAGGGATACGTACATAAGGGTAATTTTGTAAAAACAAATTAAATTTTTTCTTGATTATATAAATGGACACTTATTTTGGACCAAAATAAAAAAGCAAATTGGTCACTTATTGTGGATCGGGGGAGTAATATAGAATATGTTCCAAAGCTTCCCAATGTTTGACCGTAGGTGCGGACATGAATTGGCTAACAACACTTACAGCAAAAGCAATATCTGGACGAGTCAGGGTGAGATAGTTCAACTTTCCAACTAATCTCCTATTTCTCTTGGAAGAATTTCCTTCATGCTTCTATTCACTTCTACTACCAAAAAGTATCTCAGTTGGCCCAAATCCTTCGTATGAAACTTAGTATGCAAGAAAGACTTGAGGGAAGAAATTCCCGCATAGTCACTTCATGTGAAAACAATGTCATCAATATATACAACTGGGAGAACAGTGCCAACTGTTGATTGCCGATAAAAGACTGAGTGATCACACTTACTCATTTTCAGTCTAAAAAATGAAAAAAAACAACGGTTAGTCATAAAAACCTACTACCAACAGAAAACGAGACTGCGTGCCAATACTACTGTTATGAACACTCTAGGCTACCTACTCTACTACCGTAATCCTCGACCTCCATGCCTTTCTATCAAGGATCATGTCCTCGGTCATCTGAAATTGCGCCATGTCTTGCCTAATCACTTCTCCCCACCTCTTCTTTGGCCTACCTCTACCTCTTCGTAGGCCCTCCAATGTCAACCTCTCACACCTCCTCATTGGCGCGCCTGTGATCCTCCTCACATGACCAAGCCACCTAAGTCGCGCTTCCTGTATCTTGTCCTCAATAGGGGCCACACCCACCTTATCGCGATTAACCTCATTTCTAGTCCTATCTAACCTGGTGTGCCCGCACATCCATCTCAACATCCTCATCTCTACCACCTTCATCTTCTGGACATGAGCGATCTTGACTGGCCAACACTCAGCCCCATACAACATCGTCGGTCTGACCACTACTCTGTAGAACTTACCCTTAAGTTTCGGTGGCACCTTCTTGTCACATATTACACCGAAAACGAGTCTCCATTTCATCCATCCCGCCCCAATACGATGTGTGATATTTTCATCAATCTCCCCATCCCACTAAATAATAGACTCAAGGTACTTAAAACTTCCTCTTCTCGGGATGACCTGCGAGTCCAGCCTTACCTCCCCTTCCACTTCTTGAGTCTCATCACTTAACTTACACTCCAAGTATTCTGTTTTAGTACTGCTCAACTTGAAACCTTTAGACTTCAGGGTCGGCCTTTATACCTCTAACTTCGCTTTCACACCGCCTCACGTCTTGTCAATCATCTGCAAATAGCATGCACCACGACACCTCCCCTTAGATGTGGCGCGTTAGTACATCCATCTAAGGGGAAAACAAAAAAGGGCCGAGTGCCGACCCCCTGATGCAACCCCATCATAACGGGAAAATGATCGGAGTCCCTACCTACCGTCCTCACTCGGGTCCTTGCTCTATCATACATGTCCTTAATCACCCTAACGTAGGCAACATGTACACATCTAGCCTCCAAACATCTCCACAAAACCTCAATCGGAACTTATCGTTTGCCTTTTCCAAGTCGATGAACAACATATGCAAGTCCTTCTTCTCCCTATACTACTCCATCAATCTCCTAACAAGGTGGATGGCTTCTGTAGTCGAACGCCCCGGCATAAACCCGAACTGGTTCTCGGAAATAGACACACTCCTCCTCACCCTTAGCTCTACCATTCTCTCCCAGACTTTCATAGTATGGCTAACCAACTTGATACCCCGATGGTTATTGCAATTTTGGATATCACCCTTGTTCTTGTATACAGGAACCATCGTGCTCCACCCCAACCCTTCGGGCATCTTGTTCGTTCTAAAAATGACATTAAATAACATAGTGAGCCACTCCAAGCTTGCCTTGCCCGCACTCTTCCAAAACTCCATCGAGATTTCATCCGGCCCAGTCGCTTTGCCCCTGCTCATCTTACGCATAGCCCCCTCCACTTCATCAACTCTAATCCGCCTACAATACCCAAAGTCACAACGACTCCTAGGGAGCTCCAAATAACCCGATACAATGCTCTTGTCCCACTTCTCGTTCAAGAGACTATGAAAGTAGGTCTGTCATCTCCGACGGATAAGCCTCTCATCCAACAATACTCTACCTTCTAGGCCTTGATGCACTTCACTTGGTACAAGTCACGAGCCTTCCTTTCTCGTGTCTTGGCTAAACTGAACAACCTCTTATCCCCACCTCGGCCCTCGAGTTCCTCATACAAAGGACTAAAAGTTGCAGTGTTTCGTAACTGCTAGTTTTGCCTCTTTCTTAGCCAACTTATATTACTCCCCATTCGCCCTCTTCTCCTCCTCATCTAGACTTTCCACTAGCTTCAGATACGCCACTTTCTTGGTTTCCACTTTTCCTTGCACCTCTCTATTCCACCACCAGTCGCCCTTGTGACCACCGCCCTTGTGACCACCAGATTAACTCTTTGAGACCCCTAATACCTCTCTCGTGGCTTCCCTAATACACTGCAGAGACGTTCATCCTCCGTTTCTATCCCAAAAACCAAAGCCACCATGCACATCATCATACCCCCCAGACGTCGCTCCAATGTGGCCGTTAAAATCTCCTCATATGAAAAGCTTATCGGTAATCGGGATACCACGCACCATCACATCCAAATCCTCCCAGAAACGCCTCTTGACTTCCTCATCCAAGCCTTCTTGGGGTGCGTACGCACTGATTATGTTCAAAGTAAAACCTCCAATAACTAGCTTAATAGTCATCAGCCTGTCATTCACCCTCCTAACCTCCACCATTAGTTCACGAAGGTCCTTATCAACCAAGATACCTACCCCGTTCCTGTCCCCCACCCTCCCAGAATACCATAGTTTGAACCTGTCCACATCCCGCGCCTTATCTCCTACCCACCTAGTCTCCTGTACACAAGCTATATTAACTTCCTTTTCTCGAGAATCTTCGCTAACTCTACAGACTTACCAGTCAAAGTTCCTATGTTCCAAGACCCCACTCTCAGCCTAGTAGCTCCCTTATCCCTCTTACCCCCTGCACCCCCTCCCCGCGATGCCACCCCCCGAGGACATGACCTTACCCTACTATCGTTCACCTAAACCACTATAATCTAAGAGTCACTACACAAGTACTATCCCGAAAACAAGCAACGAAAATAAAATAAATAACCGAAATATAATCTACCACTAAAGGTCGCAAAACAGGTGAAGAAATTAAATAAAGGAACTAACGGGAACGATAATCTACAACTAAATGTCAGAAAAACAGGTGAAGAAATAAAATAAAGGCACTAAAGGGAACTATAATCTACAATTAAAGGTCAGAAAAACATGTGAAGAAATACAATAAAAGAGCTAAAGGGGACTATAATCTACGACTAAAGGTCAAAAAGAAAATGTGCAAAACTAGAGCAGAACTACTAGGGGATATCTTAAATAAAA
>MU671829.1:22071-57939 GCA_026770625.1 Nicotiana glauca
ATATAAACAAGTAGGCAAAGCTCTCACTAATACAATTAATTTGACAATGCTAGGGCAAATACTAATTAAAGATTCAAGAACAAATAGGGAGGCAAGGATATACAATTACGCTAAAATATCAAGACAAGAGAGGAACAATAGAACCTGGATTGCAGCCCTTGAAGTTAACGGAAATCTGGCCGGCAGTGATAGATTGCAATGAGCTGGATGAAAGGGGCAATCCAAGAAACCTGGGCCGGTCGTTCTTGATCCTCGATCACCGGGAGGAGACGCACGCGCCGGAAAACCACCTGGACAGGAACTCAAGCGCTGGCTCGTGATAGGAACTACGTCGGAAAATCGGCTGGTCTGGGCGGAATTGGCCGATAAATCCCCACACAAGCTTAGGCGGCGAAGGCAGGAGAAATAGAGAGAAAGAAGTGCCAAGATACACGGAGTTTCGGCGCCGGATTCTGGCCAGTCGGAGTGGAGAAAGAAAGAAAGGAGGGTGGGCAGAGAAAGCAAGAGAGGGCAGAGAGAAGAAGAGTTAATACCTTACCGGGTCACCAGCGGTGGTTCTGGCCGGTTGTGTTAAAGGGGTCAAACAGATTTGGGAAGCGAGAGCGAAAGCGAAAGCGAAAGCGATGAAAAGCAACGAGCAGAGAAGACAAAAGCAATGGTACACACTTTACCAGCTCCTGATTCCCAATCTGAATCACGATTTCTTTATCGGAAAAAGAAGACGAAACCGCCGGAGAAAGGCGAGTGAAAAATGCCGGCGGGAGAAACCTCGGCAGCAACGGCAGCGACGGTACTAGCAGTTGCGGTTTGGTACGAGGGATCGAAAGAGAGATTAAGAAAAGGATATAACGCGATTTGGTATGAGGGAAAGGAAGCAGTATCCAAAAAAAATTACTCTGTAATATTCAGCAAATTAAGGGATCACAAAATCTGATGCTGTATCTCACGACTAGCTGAAACAAATCTATTTATTACTTTTTTTAAGTATAAAGCTTGTTTATTTATGGTAGTGGAAGAAAATACTAACGTAATAGCCGAAAATATAGTTTGATACATATCATATCACATCAAAGTTTAAAGTTTGAAGTTTCAATAATTTGAAACAACACAGACCTTATCACTACCTTACGATGGTAGAGAGGTTTTTTATCGAAAGACCCTAGGCTTATGAATAGTGAAATATTTAATAATTTGAAATATTCTTGAAATTGGTGAAAGTGTCAAAGTTGTGAAATATCAAAGTTTGATCGTATTGTGAAACTATGATATTCTTGAAATATCAAAGTGTATTTGTATGGAATAATATTTATATGTAAAATAGTGTCAAACATTTTTGGACTTCCCTAAATTGGAACAAATAGAGCATTTAATTTATTTTACCATGAGATACTTTAGTGAAAAAGCTGAAAAATCCTGACATATGGTAGTTGGTGCTATCATATTTGCCTTTTGTTAATACATTCTAACAACGGTCTGTTTCATTGTGCATGTGCTCCTCACACGAACTATACTAAAAACATATAGCTTTTGATCATTGTAGATAAAGTGACGTTCCTCGGATGTACATCATGATCTTGTTAGAGTTTCTTTGCAATTCTTATTCCGATTTCTTTTGATAGATTATTCCGATTTGGTTGAACTGCCTGCCTATTAAGCGTGACTTGCATGAAGCCAAATATGTTCATGACGAGCTATGTTTGATGGTTGAAAGGTATTGGATTATTTTGCTCTAGTTTTCATCTTCATTTGCTCTTCACTTTATTATTTCAGATCCTCATTAATTTGTTTCCTATACTTTATTCAATAAAACTTGAAAAGAAAGATTACAATATGGGGACATGATTAGATATGTTTTCCATAGATAAATTATGTGTTCTTAGTGCCAGCATGCATATATTCCATATAAGTTTCCTAATATCACATCTTGGGAAAACTAAGCAATCATTAGCCAAACAAATTGCTCGAGGTAAAATTTTAGTATCCAGCTAGTTTTACAAGTTTACTACGATAATGCAACTGGAACAGTTTTGTTTTATTTGTTCTAGCAAAATTATGTCAAGATTATGTTTTAACAATTGCTTTCCCGTTATAAACTACATTTATTTAGTGCCAATCTCTTCGTGACAGTGCCAATTTATTTTAACTTGAGTTTGCTAACTCTTAAATGCAATCTGACGAATTAATGTGTTTTTAGTATTCACTGTTTTACCAAAGCTTCTGACTTACAGATCAGACGAAGAACTTTTGGGTCACAACTATCTACACCTTCCAAAAGTTGTTTCAGTTTTTGCAGAGGTTAGTTCAAAATCGCAGCTAGCAGGTGTTAGAATGAGTTGTTCATTTGTCTTTGATATAAATAATTTCTCAACCGTGATTTTAAGATTTACTTTTGTATGAAAGGCAATAGAAAACCATAATGTAGTGGTATTCATGGGAGTCTCGGAAATAGGTGTGGTTTGAGTCTCACTGTCCCCCTCTCCCTTACCACTTCCCTGACCCCTAGTGTAATTGGGAAAAATTGAGGAAAGAAAGCAATAGAAATCTTATGTATCTAAAGAAAAGACGTGCTTTTTTTATTTCTTAATTGCATTATATGGTAGGCAGTTGACAATTATCTCCCATCTGTTTATTTGGAGGGCTCATTTAACATTAGTTGATTATAATCTATTGATAAGAGTGTGACATTTACATCATTATGAAGTTCATGCTGATGTAGTCATTAAGAAGGGGATCTTTGGTACAGTAAAGTTGTCTCCGTGTGACCTATAGCTCACAGGCTCGAGCCGTGGAAGCATCCCACTAATTCTTGCGTTAGCATAGGCTGTCTACATCACATCCCTTGGAATGCGGCCCTTCCCCCACCCAGCGTGAATGCGGAACACTTATGCATGCATCGGGCTAGTGTAGCCATTTAAGTAATTGAAAATTGGTTATGTTGTAGATTATATGTGCTGGAGAGGATCTTGCTACAGAAGAAACTGCAATACGCATGATTAATCTTTTGAGGCATTATCAGAAAATACTACCACCAGCCACCTGGGCATCGGCATGGTCATTGCTATTGCCTCAACATGAGATGGAATTTGAATCCTTTTTGTTACCTGAGGAAGATGTTAACTTGTAATGCAATGAACCTACTTAGTCTTGTGAACTTGTAGGAATAAAAAACATTTTGATGCTCAATTTTCTCTCACAAATATCATTCTGTTGCGGAGTGAGGTCATTCAGCCTCTCTATGTGTGATACAGCTCAAGGTTGGTCAAATGTATAAGGTTCAGGGTCAGTCAGGATACCAACTCTAGTTATTTTGTTCATTGTACTTTTTGTTGTCAAATGTACTTTTTATTGTGTCAACTCATTTTGACTGAGTAACTGATTTCTAGTCTATAGCGCACTCTCTTTTTGGGGAAGTTTTATTTTGTGTCTCATACAACTGACACTAGTTGTATGAGGCTCCTTTTTGTCTCACAAATTTGTGAATCCCAATCTTACACTTTTGAATTCACAGAAATCTGAGTCCACAAAACTGTGAGACAAAAAAGTTGCCTCATATAACTAGTGTCAGTTGTATGAGACACAAAATATAATTTTGCCCATATAAGGAGTTTTGGAGTTTATCAAAGTAATCTTTAAGCAACTCTGCCTTGCACGAATGGTAGAAGCACCACCCAATTTCACTTGCACAGATTGTTGAAGGTTGCTCAAAGAAGTACTTATTCTGTTATTTATATACTGTTAATAGGAGTTGATGACTCATTCACATATCTAAGATCATACAGAATTCGATAGCTTCTTACAGTTGTACGCTGTTCTAATGCAAGCATTTAAATTTGGGTTGTAAATTCTCAGCCATATTGGTTGACTATCTTGAACATTTTTTCTATTAATGATAACTTTTTATTTTATTTTTGTGTATTGGTGTATGCTTAAATCCATGGATTCAATTATAGGATGATCCAGAATTTTGGGGAAAGGGATAAGTAAACAAGGTACTGATGTTATTGATGCAACAACTAGGTTTATTTTAGTAGATTATGAGAACTATAAAGACGACTTTTCTCAAATATCAAGGCATTAAATGCGCCTTCACGGATAATTCGAGTCTTTTCAAGTACTTGACTCCCTAGTCCCTAGAGATGGCATATAAAGGCTCTAACTTCCTTTATTATGTTAAAAACTACTCTTTGTTTGAACATTTAGTTTGGCAGAATTGACCTTGGAGGGTTGGAGTGGTAGTCCATTTAACTTGCACATATATGGGTTGGAGTGGTAGACAAGAGAGGTTGCTCTGATGATAAGCAACCTCCACTTCCAACCAAGAGGTTGTGAGTTCACATCTCCCCAAGAGCAAGGTGGGGAAGTTCTTGGAGGGAAGGATGCCGAGGGTCTATTTGGAAACAGCCTCTCTATCCTAGAGTAGGGGTAAGGTTTGCGTACACACTATACTCCCCAGACCCCACTAAGTGGGATTATACTGGGTTGTTGTTGTTGTTGTTGTTATATATGGTAATTTTTTTTATTTTCACCCGGTGTTCGGTATTCACATTAGAGCTCGATTAAATTCGGATTCGCGCTGGGAAGTCCCACATTGGAAGGTAAAGCATTCCCTAACAAAGGCGACTCCATATTCAGGGGGCTCAAACCCAAGATCTTTGGTTAAGGATGAAGGAGTACATACCACTCCACCGCAACCCTTACTGGTCATCTACATAGTAAGTAGACATGGGGAAGGTGTAGGCCCAAACAAGATGCGACATTACGAAATAAAGGAAGGCTTTTAAAACTTGTGGTGTAAAACAAATCATAGAAATTTGTATTGCTAGAAATCATCTAATTAATGGTAAAAGGAAAATTTAAAATTTAATTATTAATAAATAAAGAAACGTGTCATTCTAAAGAGTGTCAAATAAAGTGGGACAGATGTCAAAGGAAGTACAATTTAAGAAAAAGTAGAGGATAAATCCCGCTTTTACATTGATTTTTCTTTTTTTTTTACGAAACTGAGTTCTTGTTGATCAATTGCTCTAGTAATTTTCATTTGGTCGGCATGTTATAAAGACGATGGTCTTATTTAAAACTATTGACCTCCTTCACTAACTAAAAATCTTTTTTCCCCTGTATTTTCCATATAAGACTTTTGAGAGTTAAGATATTAAATTTGCATTATCGTCATTAACTATTGAATATAAAGGATTATATCATACAAAAAAAATATATAATAGTGAACATAATTGACATGCACTTTGTTCATGCCAACTCTATTTCCCCCACTTAAACATAATCAACGGTCAAATACATCTTTTTCAGTCACGAAAGCTACTTGTTGTGTCATGATCAAGGGTATAAATTACGCGGGACGTCTTATTTGGTCGCCCTCATTTAACATATACCCATTTTTTAAAAATTTTTTAATTTGTACCCAATTTTTAAATAACTTCAGCTCCCTTTCTTCTTCTTTCTTTCTTTCTTTCTTTCTTTCTTTCTTTCTTTCTTTCTTCGTTCTCATCGTCCAATTCATAATCTTTGTTAAAAAAATGACTTTCTTATACCAAACACAGTACACACTCCCATGGTTGGTTCATATCCATTTGCATAATTCATTAATGAGAGGAGTTGCACTATCTATTATAGTAGTTACGCTCTGCTTTAAGGCTAAATAGTCAAAAACCCAAATACAATATAGTAGTAACTGCTGAAGCAAAGCATCTCATTCGTAGCTTACTTCAGTGAAAACATAAGAAAAAAGTAAATATAACAAATAGTGCCAATTTGTTATACGGTGCTGAAGTTTTTATAATGAACAGCTGAAGTTGGACAGTTACAAAAAAAAACTTCAGCTCTAGAACTGAAGTTTGCCAGTTACAAAAACAAAAACTTCAGCTCTAGAGCTGAAGTTAGCCAGTTACAAAATAAAAACTTCACCTCTAGAGCTGAAGTTCGCCAGTTACAAAACAAAAGCTTCAGCTCTAGAGCTGAACTTCAGGCCCGTCTTCTAGAAATACTGAAGTTTTGCGTGATTGCCTTTGCTACTTCAGTCCGGTATGCTGAAGTTATACGAAAAAGCGGGTACACTTGTAATTTTTTTTGCAAAGTGGGCATAAGTTAAAACGTGACACAAAAAGCGAGTATAGATGCAAATGCCCCTGATCAAGGAGATTCGATTTGCTTGGTTGGGTTCTTTGCTTGTTTATTCCACTTCTTAAATCTTAATCGTTCTTCATTTCACTAATTCATACAAACATGGACCTAAGATAAATTAGATAGATTTTAACTCCTATGCTAATGGATGTGTACATCCGAAAATATATGTTAGAATAGAACATTAAAGAAATCTCAAGAGAAATAAAAAAGGGAAATTACCAGCTATGTCCATTTATAAGTAGCTCATTATAAAAATTGGTCAATTGATAAAATATTACTAATACTAGTTAAACTAGCCAATTAGCTATTTGTAGCAAAAAAATATCAAATTTTTGCTTTGTTTTGAATGAGTGTTATTAGAATAGATTGGGCATAACTTAAGGAGCTTGTTTGAGGTGGTTTGAATTGAAAATTCGAAGTAAAAGCTGAACACGAAAAAAAATGATACGTGTATCACACGGTTTAACATTTGTGTATCACATATATATCATATATTGTATCAATTGTGTATCACATGTATATCCATGAATAACTGTGTGTGAGATACATGCGTGATACATGTTTGATACATGTGTCGCAGAAGACTTTTTTGAACTCGATTTAATTACGAATTTTGATACAAAACCAGTCGAAATCACCTCCAATCTTCCTCAAATTTTGTATATTGACTTATTTATATATTTTCAATGAATTTTAACTCTACCCATTAATTTTTTTTATTTAGATTTTTGGAATATTGTATAGATTTTTGTATTTTATCACTTTATTTGCTACCCCGTCCATGAAATTTCCTTTTCCTCTTGTATCTAATGTTGCTAATCGCGCTTAAAAATATGGAAGATGATTTTTGCATGTGATTTTTTGAGAGAAAGAACCCTATTATTTGGTTTTTCAATTTTTGTTGGCTAATTTTGACAAGTCTATGACTAATGAGCAAAAGTTGGTAAGTTGAAATTTATTTGAGATATTTATGTAAGTTTTCCAATAAAAAATTGATGGCTTAATCAAATAATAGACGGCATTTAATACGAAACTATAGTAAAATTGTGTGAAATATCAAACGCGTTTATTATGGACACAAACACTCATTCCGTTAAATAAATGTGCTAAACCGAAAAATAAAAAAGTTCGGGGAGCAGCTTTAATATATGTACAAGTGAATTTAGATATTCAGTCTTTCTTAATTTCCACCATTTCCCCCTCAATTATTTTTGCTGTTCGTTTACCTTATTCTCACAGTTATTCCAAACTCTATTAGCTCAAAAATCAGCAGACATAAACACTCCTCAACTTCAGCAATGGCTCGAATCTTCTCCTACAAGCATCTCTCTATTGCCTCTCAAACGAACAACCATTTTCTTCCTTCTTCCCTCTACCTCCTCCATTCTCAATCCCCTCTTTCCACTGACAAAGAAGTTGAAACACTTTACCGCATCATAACAATAACACAAACACCAGAGGGACTAAAACAATCACTCAAATCATCACAAATCAGCATATCAAACGACTTAATTGACAGAGTTCTCAAAAGGGTACGCTTTTCTCACTCAAACCCATTACAAGCTTATGAGTTCTTTAAATTTGCAGCTAAGCGTAAAGGGTTTTACCATACTGGTTTTTCTTTAGACACCATGTTGTATGTACTTGGTAGGAGTCGTAAATTTGACAAGATTTGGGAGGTTTTAGTAGAAATGAAGAGAAAAGATCAATCTTTAATAACACCCAGAACAGTTCAAGTTGTTTTGGGGAGAGTTGCTAAGGTTTGTTCAGTTAGGCAAACTGTTGAGGCTTTTTGGGGCTTTAAAAAACTGTTGAAAGAGTTTGGTGTTGATTGTTTTAATGCATTGTTGAGGGCTTTGTGCCAGGAGAAGAGTATGAGTGATGCTAGGAATGTGTACCATAGCTTGAAATGTAAGTTTAGGCCAAATTTGCAAACTTTTAATATACTTTTGTCTGGTTGGAAGTCGTCCGAGGACGCAGAGGGATTTTTTGATGAGATGAGGGATTTGGGTGTTGAACCGGATGTTGTTTCGTATAATTGTTTGGTGGATGTGTATTGCAAAGGGAGAGAGATGGAGAAGGCGTTTAAGGTGGTGAAGGAGATGAGAGAGAAGGATATTACTCCCGATGTGATAACTTATACGAGTTTAATTGGAGGGTTGGGGTTGGTTGGACAACCTGATAAGGCGAGGGGCGTTTTGAAGGATATGAGGGAGTATGGTTGTTACCCGGATGCGGCAGCTTATAATGCTGCAATTAGGAATTTCTGCATTGCGAAGAGGATTGGGGACGCGTACAGTTTGATGGATGAGATGATAATGAATGGCTTGAGCCCCAATGCCACTACTTATAATGTGTTCTTAAGGTCATTTTTTTGGGTAAATGATTTGAGAAGTTCGTGGTCTTTGTATCAGAGGATGAAGGAGACTTGGTGCTTACCGAGTACACAATCATGTATGTTTTTGATTAGGTTGATTAGGAGACACGATAAGGTGGAAATGGCACTTGAGTTGTGGGATGACATGATGGAGAGAGGATTCGGCTCATATATTTTGGTTTCTGATGTTTTGATTGATTTGCTTTGTGATCTGGGAAAATTGGCGGAGGCAGAACGGTGTTTCTTGCAAATGGTGGATAAAGGGCAAAAGCCAAGTAATGTTTCTTTTAGGAGGATCAAGGTGCTTATGGAATTGGCTAATAAACAGGAGGCCCTTAAGCTTTTGTCAGAGAAGATGGCTTCTTTTGGTTCCTCCACCCAACTGATCCTAGAGGATAAAACGGAATATGATTTATGAACAATCAAGTTCTGACTTTGCAACCAGCTGAATGCTGACTATTATTCCTGTGCCTCACTTTGGTCTGATGAGTTCTTCAGTCCTCGATTGGATGCATTGGTTTAATCATGTAGAGGTGGACTCTTCAATCAATGGACCTTTGACTGCAGGCACCTACTGCAGAACTCGACAAATGAGGTTTTTTTATTTATGTATTTAGAGTTTAGAAAGTCAATTGCATTAATTTCCTTGTTTGCTGTTCTTTTTTTTTGGTTATTTCTTTTCCAATTATTATTTCTGCCTGCACTTTCTGAATTTCTCTGGTGAAAGTGATTCTGTGAACCTTGATATCATCTGGCATTGGGTCCTAGGTTCTTCGTCAGGGCTTGGGGAAGCTGCCCCACAAATCTTGTATGACCTGATCTCAGTTAATATTAAATTCCAGATTGTGGGTTCAATATTGCTGTGATTATGCGTTTCTTGAGCCGAGGGTCTATCGGAAATAGACTCTCTACCTCCTCAAGGTAGGGCTAAGGTCTGTGTACACACTACCCTCCCTAGACCCAACTCAACTTGTGGGACTATATTGGGTATGTTGTTGTTGAGCTGAGTAACATTTGGTGTTTTAGTCTTCTACCTATGAAGGCTGATATAGGCTAATAGACATATTCTCTGTCATTTCATTCTTCCATTTTGAGGTATCATGAGAATTCTTTTTTGGGGGGGGGGGGGGGGGGGAGTGAGAGAACAGTTTTTTTTTACTTACCTGCTAATCAGTTCTAGTAGTGTCGTCCAGATGAGATGCGTGCTTGCTTATTATTCTTGTGCAGATGATATTTATCAGTGTGAAGTATTTTTTTTCATGCTCAAGTCTAGATGTTCGGTATACTGCCACAATGATTGCTGTTGTCAGCTATAACTTGAATATTCGAGAGTGAAATCTCTTTCTTTTCTTCTTTGTGGTGGCTGTTTATGGTTATATATATTACTGAATAAACCTTCTCTGTACTAGATAGAAATGACTATAACACTAAACAGAATCTCTCTGGTTATTCGAACTACTCTCTCTGGTTAAAAGTTCTCACTCTTTCTTTTCCGTAACGTCTTTAAAAATAGCTCCTTTCATTCCAAAACTATTCCTGAAATTAGACGAATTTATAAATTTCTTGAAGAGCCTCTTTTCTACTCAAGGGCAATGGTGGAGTAAGTATATATCAGTATTGTTTTTTTTCCAATTATACTAGCTTTCATCCTTGTTTTTCTTCGTCACCTTCATCCTTGTTTTAGTCTCTTGAAACATGGCATCCAAATGTTTAGACAATGTTGATGGAAGTTATTTAATGGGAAAATGTTTTCCATGAGGAAGTCATTTTTCCGTGAAAAATCAAATTTCCCGAGGAAAAGTTGATACAACTTTGTCTATAAAAAGGTACATGTATGACACTTTAATTGTTCAAATTTATACGGATGCTATTATTTTGGAAGCACTAACCAATTGTTGTGGGAGGAATTTGTTGAATTAATAAAAAGTGAGTTTGGAATGAGTTTGATGGAGGATTCACCTTCTTTCTTGAGTTATAAATAAAACAAACCAAGAACTTTTTGTTAAGTCAATCCACATACCAAGGAACTCATCTCAAAGTTTGAAATGGAAACGGCCAAGTCTTCTGGAACTCTAATGAGCATAGTTCCAATGAGCATGTCGACATTTCTGGATAAAGATGAGAACAGTAAGAGTGTGAATGAAAAGCAATACATTGGAATGATTGGCTCATTATTTACTTCACTTCCAGTTGGCCATATATCATGTTTAGTATATTAAGTGCGCTATAATCTGGTCGAGTCTTAAAGAATCACGTGTGACCACCATTAAAAGGATCATTCAATACTTGATTGCCTGATTGGAACAAGACAGATTGTCTATGGTATCCAAATACAATTGATTTTGATCTATTTGGTTGTTCAAATGCAGGCTTTGCAAGTGATGAAGTTGTCTATGTCAATTAGTTGGAAAGTCACTTGTTTCTTGGCATATCAAGAAGCAAGAATCGGTTGCACTTTCCACTATGTAAGCATAATATATCCTTTGGAAGTTGTTATATACAGCTTCTATGGACTAAAACTTAATTTTTAAAAATATTCTTGTTTATTGTAATAATAAGTAGTGCTATTTTTCGAGTTGAAAATTATGTTCAGCATGCAAGAAGAAGCACATTGAGGTCAGATATCATTTTATTCGTGATCATATTGCTGATATCTTGATGAAGGCTTAATCTGAAGGGAGATATTGCACATAAAGAGACTGAATTGGTATTGTAAGTTCTCATGCACTGTTTACCAATTAATGTATTATGTGATTTTCTTTTCTTCAAAAATTTGGAAGAAAGTAGTAATGTCCAAATTTTAAAACCGATATCGTTGCATTCATTGGAAAGTGGTGTTTTTCATTGGCATCTCTTCCGGAAAGGTTTTATCCGGATGCAAGGGAAAGTTTGACTGTTACGAGAAGATATCCATCTCTTTTAAGGCAAGAGACAATTCATTCCTCTCTCGCGTTTCGAATTCTGTTAAAATTTTATGAGAAAACAAAAGAGCACTCAATCTAAACCCATCAGAAAAAGTTCTAAGAGTTAAGAAAGTTTTGAATCCCATGGCCAAGAAAACTGCAGAAACTGTTGAGGTTGAACCAATGCCTCCAGCCTAAATTGCTAGATCAACAGCAAGATATTACTTCTAGGTGGTCGCTTGTGCCTAAGAAGCACGACATTGATGAGGTCTTGAAAAAGGTCAAAAGCCTCAAAAAGATGAGATATGTGTGCGAAAGGAAGGATTTTAATGACATGATTACAAGTTTGAACTATGACGGGCTAGAGTAGTCAGGAAAATAGACTGTATTGAGAATCAAGTGCACAATCAGTTTGACCAACTTGGAGCACTGTTTTTGAAAGTTGTCAGGGAGCATTTGCTAATATTGACTGACTGAATTTTCTGTGAAGTTTTGAACTGATTATGGATGGATAACTTTGTTTTTGCTTTGGGTAACCGTAAAATATATTTAATTCTTTTGCTTGCTTATTTCATTCTGTAAGCAGGCAAGGCCGACTACACAAGCAAGAAGGAATCGGCTGCGCCTTCTAATCCAATGATAAGCTCTAGTGGGAATTCTGATCTCGAATAGGATGTTTAAGTCACTGTGGATGGTTAATTATCTTTTGATTTTGAATTGATTAATTATCATCAGTAGTATAATGTTTATTATTGTAATTATCTCTTGTCTACTTTGAGTGTTTTGGTTGATGTCAAAACTAAAAGGGGGAGTTCAATTCTGCATGAAACGGAGGAAGCATATAAGTAGAGGGAGTACTATTTTATATTATTAAATACGATGACTTATTTTAAACTTCAGGTTTGCTATTATCAAAAAGAGTGAGATTGTTAGTGTTGAGAAATATTTATATGGTGACAAAATCGAAGTGAAAAAAATTGAATAATTGAGATTACATGATGTGTTTGACACGATAATGTCGCTCGAAGGAGTCAGGTCATGAAGAGCATACACGAGTCGAATGATACACTTGTTTACCGTGAAAATGGTAACAACAATTAAATTTATAAATGAGATTCTAAAAATACGTGATCTATTCCCGAGCTAATTTGGAAGGGTGATTAGTGCTAAACATAGAGTAAAACAGTAAAGGTCAAGCTAGTCAAAATAACAATCGAACCAGTAGGGGACGTTCCCGGGCTTAGAACAAGCCAGTAGATACCTCGGGGCCAGGCCTCGAGCCTACCATGGGCCTATCGAAGGTAACCTTATCGAGGGTAGTCGGGGAGGGGATAACAGATAAGTATATGTATACAAGGCTTTATACCGTCAATCTTGAGCTAAATGATGAAGAACAATAAAATGCTAGGACGACCTCCGGGTCGAAGAACACTGATAATTTAGAAGAGAGAGAGAGAGAGAAATATTATTGCTTATTGGAGAAATGGAGCAACATCTGTCCCTTAGAAGGTAGGGTGAGTCCCCCTTATATAGGCGAGGGGACTCGATATAGTACATGTATATTGTAAGAGTACAAAGATGAGCTTGATGCAAGTCCTCACAGTAGGCTCCAGATAGGCCGGCTCCGTCAGGAGTAGTCCTGTGCTTCGGAGACATCTTCTCTCACCCTGGCCTCGGGCCCTGCTTCCTTTGATTCGGTCCTCGATGAGCCTTGAGGCCGAGAACTGGATCGTGGCTTTCTATCCTCGGGGTCTCGAAGAAGGCTTCCAAAATTGTCTTGATAGCGAAAATTAAGTCTTCTGATTTTTACCGCGTAAAGATAGACTCCGCGTTTCTCATGACGAAGTGATGGGAAATGATTCTGACACTCGACTCCTCGAGCTCCCTTTGGCGATGCTATAATGGCGATTCAGATCGCGACGCAATCCTTTGTAACCGTTGGCGTGTCTGATCCCTGCTCGGCGTCTTGTCGTTTCCGCTCCTCGAGGCAAAAGTGCTGCCGTTAGTTCATTTTTTCAAGGACGTAGTAATTACACCTATCGGTCAATTTTCAGAGCATCGATGAACGTGTCATTTTCTCCCTATAAATGATGGTGTTTTGTGGTATTGCATATTTTCATCTCAATACCTCTGCTGATACATTTTGCTTCTTCCTTCCCATCGTCTTTTTTTGTCTTTGATTATCATGATGGGAGCTTTCTATCTTGAGACTGTTTGGAGGGGATCTACCGGGCCGCGTCGAAGCCTTCTGTCGAGGTCTACCTTCATTGAATGTCAACATGTATGTTGGCCGTTACTGCTACCGTCGGCTCGAGATGGCGATGGATAAAGAGTTGGTTTCACCTTTGCTTAGATGGTTGTTTGGATTATGCACCGCTACTCACTCTCCTACCTGGGCCTGGTGTGGCACTTCATTCCTAGGGCTCTTCTTCCCCAAAGGATAAAATGGCACCGCCGGCTGTTGAGATGGGGGCCCGCCGAATCTTCAAGCTTTGGCTTTGGCGGGCCATGTCTCTTTTCTCTGCCTCCTCCGCATCCCCTTTATTTTCCTTCCCTGCATCTTCCACGACGAACATCTCTTAGGGGGATCGAGCTGGGAACCTATGGGAGGTGGAGGTCGAAGGAGTTACCCTCGAGGATATTTGCTCGAGGGTGGGGTGCTCGGGTATGCTGATATCGGAGATGAACCCTTGAGGGCGGACCGAGCGCCCAGGTTTCATAGGCGTAGATTCTTGTAAGCCTTTGTACCTTGTATGTAATGACCCTCCAGGGCTTTGTAATCGAACGCTGTGACCCTTCGGGGGCTTTTGTACTTGAAAATCTTATAAATGAGAAATGAACTTTGTTGACCTCTGCTCTCGAGTTTGCTCTATTTCCTTATGCTTCCATGCCCTTCGAGGCTCTTCATATGTATTCATTTGTGTCTCTGATTGCTGATATTAATCTTGGACATGAGTGTTTACTTTGATTTTTGGCCGATTGATAGGGGCTCATTCCGATCCCATTGTCGTCCCTCGGGACAACCTTGGGTCGATCTGATGGACTGGTGGTCGTAAGGGTCTCCCAAGTTATTCGGAGATCGCGCGTTGGGTTCCGGGGCCTTCGGGGGCACTGCTCCGGATGTAGGTCGTCTTCGGGTACCCTAGAGACCTTAATAATCTTGGCGTAGATGGTCCTTTTGGTCCGTATGAAATAGATCTCCGCTTCTCCTTTGGCGCTTGTTTGCTTTCACGCCCTTCGGGATTTTTAAATGCCTTCTATTGCTTATGGGCCATTGTAGCTTGCCGTGATAGCTTGTTTTGGTCCCCAGCTGGTTAGCAAGGCTCTTTCCTGCTTTCTTTTTGTTATACTTGGGCTTGACGAGGGACCGACCGGATAGGCTCGAGCTGTCGGGGCCCGCTAGTTCGTTTGGAGATCTTGCATTGAATTTTGGGGCCTTTGGGAACGATACCCCGGATGGAGGTCATCCCTGGGTGCCTCGGTGGGCCCTGTTGATTTTGATGTGCATAACTCTTTCAAAGAGTGTAGGGTTGGCTTCCGTTCGAGGAGTTTGCCTATGTGCGGGGTGCTTCTTTGGGGCCTCGTCGAGCTTTGGAGATCGGAGCTTCCCGAGTTTGCTCCTCCGGAGAAGGAATCGTGATCTTGGGCGCGCGCCTCGCGTATAACATCGGCGCCATGGAGCTCATTGTGACCCTGCTTCTTGGCGGATGGAGGTTCAGAATGTGAAACGCTGCCTGGAGTATGGAGATAATTCGTGTGGATCCTCGAGCTTGGTTGTATGTTGGAGGATGTTTCTTGGGTTGGGTATTGACTCGTCGATCCGTATCGAGGCTATTGGCTTCCTAGAGCTTACATCTGGTAGATGACTTTGCCGCTGCCTTTTGTATATAAGAGGGGTGGCTTCAGCCTCTTTGTGAGACTTCGCTTTTTTGGGCAGCTGTTCTTCGTTTTGATATAGGGCTTCCTTTCTTTTAAAGTGTAAAAAGCGTCTGTGCTTCTTTGCTTTATTTTGTTGGTTCTGCTTCAGCCATAGCGACCACTTCGGACTCGTTAAGGCACATGCTGGGGGATGCCGTTCCCGGTGTCGGAGAGCGGAAGGGCTTCGCTCTGGAGATGGCATCCTTGATGAGAGAGGAATTCCTGGAGATGGCGAGGCAATACTGTGGGTGGAGCGAGGGGATGGCACTGTGGGTGCTTTCCCCACGTGAAGGCATCGCTGATACTGATGGGTTCCTGAGCGTGTACTTGTACCCTTTTGCATTTGGCCCTCTTGATAAGGTTGTGCTCGACTTTTGCTTGAAGTATCGGGTTACCGTGCCACAGATTCATCTGTCATTTTAGTGAACGGTGCTGATGATGAGATTCTTTGTCGAAAAGGCCGGGCTTGAATTTACGTTCGATCATCTCATCAGGCTATATCGGCCTTTCCACCATCGAGGGCTGCTAACCTTGAGGGGTCGCTCGCCCACGCCCTTTGTTGTTGATGATGAGGAAGGTGGAGACCGAGAGTGGGCCAGCTGGTTTGTCCGAGTTAGGACGACCGATATCATTCCTGTGGAGTTTCTCCCATTCCCTGAAGGGTGGAACTACGCACGTAAGTGAGGCGCTTCACCGTTCCTTTAGTTTTTGTCCATAGCGAAAATCGTCCAAGTAATCGGTATTATTTCCTTTGTTGCAGCAACTTCCTTGATGTCGGGTCGAGTTTATGATTTGCCCGGCTGGGTTCGGAGGCTGGTGACCCATTCGTCTTGCGATGAACGCAGGTGGCGAGCTATGTCTCGCATCAGGTGGTGAGCGGACCATCAAGGTACGTGCATATATTGCTTTTCTTTTGCCGATATGTACTTGAGGTGGCATTTTCCCATCTCATTTACGCTGGACACGTTGTTTTTGTAGATATCGGGCGGTTCCTCGGGGCGAGGCAGCATTTTCCCGGAGAAGAGATGGAGTCGCCGGCTTCCGAGCCGAGAGACGGTAGCAATAAGAGGGTTCGGGACCCACCATGCGAAGGAGCTTCTAGTGGCATTGTCCGGGCTCGTATTTCTGAGGACGGGGCATCACCCGAGTCCGCTGTCCCCGGGGTACCTATTTCTTGGTGAGCGGCTCCCTCGAATGAGTATCTTATGTCCGAAGCCGGTTCTTCCGGGGTTGCGAGAGCGGTATTATCAGGAGTGTGTTCTGACTTGGAGAGATCTTGCCATCCCCTCATTGAATCTTTCCTGCGCAGTCCTGTGATAGGCTCAAGTCCGAGCTGCTTCGTCAAAATGCCAAGTTCTAGAGGATTCTGGATGAGGGAGAATCCCTTAGGCTTCTTTGCAAGGAGAAGGAAGTTGAGCTACAACATTGGCGATATGAGGCGTATCGGAGCTCAAACAATGAGAGCTATTTGGTGGAGCAGGTAACTTCCTGCAGTGTGTTCTTCGCATCTTTCTAATTTTGTGGCTAATTTCTTCTTGCCATATCAGTTGCAGAAAAAGGCAGAGGCCTTGGAGTACCTTAAAGGTGACATGAACCGTGTCGGGGCCGCTTGCATGGAACTAAGGGCCCAAATGCAGACTCAAGCTTTGGAGGAGATGAGTGTCTAGGCTAGGATCCCTGCCTTCGAGGTCCAGCTTAACTTAACCCGTGATAACGCCAAAGTTCAGGCGGATATGATCAAGAGACTTGAGTCCGATCTTTCGAAGGTCAGGGCCGGGATAATCGAGGCCCGGGCGGAATCAGCGTTAAGACGAACCAGGGTTGATCGTGAGATGGCGATTTTCATAAAGGAGGCTGCTGATGCTCAATTCGAGTTGAGACAGGCCCTTGATCGTGAAAAGAGGATCGAGGAATATGTTCGTTGTCGATCCCAGAGAGAAGTATTCGAGGAGGTTGGAGCGATAGGCTTTATCCTCTCGGAGGAATTGGCTCAAGTAAGGGCGGACGAGGGTGACGCTCGGTCACTCCTCGTGGACGTTGCAGAGGGCGATTTTGACGGGATGTAGCCCTTTGGCACAAAATATAGATTCTATCATTTTGTATCCTAGTTCCCGACACCCGCATGGCGTGCTTGTAAGTGGAGAATGTTTTTTCGTGTGTAATATAAGAAAAGTTTTAGAGCGTTATGCCTTTTGTACCTTTTTTCTGTCGCTGCTCTCGGTCGTGTGGATGGTTTTGGAACTAGTCCTCGAGTCGTGTTACGGCTCGAGCCTTGATTGGCCTTCCAGCTCTTTCCCACCTGCATGGGCGGAGGGTGATGAACCTTTATGCTCCTGGGCTGAAACGTTTTTGCGGGTACGCGGCCTGGAGATTTGTCTTGACCGTCGATAGCGTAGTTGGGTCGTGCCATTTGGCGTTTTGTGTTTGAATTTCCCTCGGGCTCAGTCTCCGAGAAGGGATCCGACTTGAGCTTAGCTTACCCTCGAGCCCGTTCGGGCTGGCGATAATGGTTTTCATCTTCCACCCTTGTGCATTTGGCGATTTTCTGGGTCCAATCTATGAGTTGCGTTGCGGTTCGAGCGGTAATTGACCCTTTAATATTTCCAGAGGTTCCGGTTGGAGAAAATGGCATCGATGTTACGCTTTTTGGGAATGTTATGATTTTTGGGTCCAGTCTCCAAGTCGCGTTGCAACTCGAGTTGTAATCGACCCTTAAATCTCATCTAAGTTTTTGGCCGGCGATGGTGACCTTCCGCGTTACTTGGCCACTGGGACCTTTTAGTATGAGGCTCGGAGGCATGCTTATCCGGCAACAATGGTACTTACGTTGTTCGATCGTAGAGACCTTTTGATATGAGGCCTGGAGGCTTTGCTTAGTTTAACTATTTTGGATCCGGTCTCCGAATCGGGTTACGATTCGAGCTCACTTTAATACTCAAGTTGTCAATTTTCAAGCTGATGGTCGTAGAGATCTTTCGGTGTGAGGCCCGGAGGCTTTGCTTAGCCGGCAACAATGGCACTTATGCTGTTTGATGTGAGGCTCGGAGGCTTTTTGTACGCTTTTTTTTCTCTCGTTAAGGTCTTATTGATTATTTTGTCTGACCCGTCATCGGTTCTAAAAGAACCTCGATTTCAAGTCATAGTCGACGATGTTTTGAGCACCTCTGAAGGTTCATAGCCCATAGGTCGAGTAGATTGACGCTTTTGCGATTTTAGAGCCGACATGGTCGAGGCTCATTTTTTGCCTGTTGAGGGAAGCCTGTGTTTAACCGGTTCTTTCCGAAGTAGATTCGGAGGATTGTTTAGCAACAGTCGGCCGTCCCAGAGTCGCATTTTTTGGGCTGTAGCAGCCATTTCGACCGTAGTCGTGTGCATTTGGCTGGGGCCATTTTTGATCTCGAGAAGCAGTTTTAGGCGTCCACACCGAGGGTATGCCTTTTAGGGATTCTTACAAATGCGACGTGTAGCCTAAACTGCGGGATTTTTCATGCCTGTTAAGGTCTTATAGTTTGCCATGCCTGTTGAGGTCTTACAGTTTATGGAGAATAGATCTGGTTTTGCCGAGGCTGCCCGTTAGGGTCTTACAATTTTGGATTTTCCAGTGCGTGGCGATTGCCGACAGTCTATGAGTCATCGGGTTCGCTTGAAGACAGCTTCTCGTGAGCTCGAAGCTATTTCCCGGAGGCTTGGTGAGCCCGAAGTTCCGACCTTGGGGTCGCATAAGTTGTTGAATTGCTCATGGTGAGTCTCTGAATATATCGGATCATTCCAGGCCTGAATATCGCCTTTTGTAGTCTTGGGGACATATCGCAAGGGCTTTGTGAGCCCGAAACCCCGACCCTAGGGTCGCGAGGGTGCCGAATTGATTAAGTCTCCGAACGTTTCGGGACGTATTTGATGTAGAGGTTTTTTGCTAAGGATAAGTCGAAATATTTTTCTTCGAGGCGTTGAATGCTTGGAAAATATTCTTTATTGCTTGGCAAAAATATAAGTTATTATACATGTTGTTCTGTTGCCGTGAGTCTGGTCTACATGGGTGTGACTCTCCTGATTATCCGATGTGTTTGTATGGTGCCATATTGGAAAATAGAGAGAGAGATCGTAGACTTGTTAGGTCCCTTCCCTGGGGACGTGCAGTCCTGCTAACAATCTTGTTGGTGGAACCCTCTTCCTGATAGAAACCCGATCGAGGAAAGAATGCCCGGTGGCCCCATGGCGGCCGTGGATCCTCGAGCGGGATCCAGAACTACTGAATGCCTTGGCTGCCTACCTACGTACATATTAGCAACAAGAAAAGAAAAAAAGGAAATGATAAAAGGATGTTGCGTTCCTGGGAGTATGCCCCTCGGCAGTCGCATTCCTCGTCCGGCCAGGCCGGGCCGAAGACGCGAGTGCTCTTATCCTTTGACCTCATTTGAGGGTAACGCCGGCCATGGGCGTAAGGCAAGGAATCTCCTTTCGTCGGTTGTAGCCAGAAGCTTTGGCTCCGCGACTGTCCTGGAGTTTCACACCCGTGGAGGAGTAGGGCTGGAATTGTGTCCCGGGCGACGTATTCGCCATTGTCTGTACAAAGCGTCTGCACTCTGCGTCACCCGACGTATTAGCCCAAGCTCGGGCGGGCCACGTAGGAGGAGCAATTTGGATGTTGTGGCAATCGCCATTGGGGACATATTAGCGGTCCGGCACGAGGGCGACATTGGTCCAGACTGTCCTATTGGCTTTGGCCCGCCATTGTTGGTACAACTTTGGTTGATATACCTATAATCATTAATGTATGTTTTATTTGAAAATGAGCTTGAACGAAAGAAGGGATTACCAATACGTTAATACGATGCCGAGGTGGAGTCTTGACGTCCTTTTTCCTCAGGCGAGAGGGTGTCCTTGGGGAGTACTCCCCGAGATCGTCCCTTTCTGGCGACGGGCACTTGCATTCTACATTTTACTGTTCTTAACGGGGTGTCGCCATCCTTTAACGGTTGTGACGATATGTCGCAGCTTGTCGGCTCTGCTTTGTTCGATTTCCCCTTATTCGTTGAGCTGGATCCGGGTTCGCTTGCTTAGCGATGCTTTGTGGTCGCCTTTGTTGGATGGCGTAGTTGTTGCTCTCTTGGGTCTGTAACTCCGAGCATTTCGTGACTCTCGTGGTGGGTCACAGTTTCCTTGCTGGTTGCGTCTTGTTGAATCTGGTACCATTAGGGGTTCCTCGGATGTGTCGTCTTTGGGCTACCGCCTTGTTATTGCGAGATGCGCTGTACCTCGGATCGTTTCTTTCGTTAGCGCCATGTGGATGATGGATCCATTCGTTCAGTGTCAGCTTCTCTGCCAGCTTCTCTGTTGGGAATCTACCCGGATATGCCGATCCAGTGAGGGTTTCTCGAGGGTTATCCGCGACTCTGACTTGGGTCCGGTGTTGGTCGCTGTTATATGACCAAGCCTCGATCGGATATTCGACCAGGCTTCGCTCGAATTGCTCCGGAGCTACCGGGTATGCTTTGTTCGGTTTTGGGCGAAGGCCCGCGCCACCCTACTATTCCGGACCGGGAGTGGTCTCGTTTGTGTTATCGAATAGCGGGGCGCAACTTCTCGTGATATTTTATTTCTTCTTATTCTCTCGGCCTCCGGTGTATTGAACCCTTTTGGCATTATTTTGATGGCCTTGGCGTGTGCTTTTACGGATCGTGTTAGTATGGTGAGCGGGTCCCCGAGATCTGATGTCGAACAATGGTGCCGTGTCGTGGTCTCTTTCGCGGGAATTTCTTCGAATCTCCTCATTGGGATGGGCCCGAGTTCTCCATTTTGGAGGTCGTCGTTCCCGAACGAGCGTGCGTGAGTGGTGATGTACCTGTGAGGAGTTGTGGTCCTGTCATCCCCAGTGAATTTCGTTGGTTCTGACTTTCATAAAATGAGTCCCGGGATCGTATCTCCGGGAGACAGTTGCTGTAGGAGTCTCCGTGAGCGTGAGTCGATCTTTTCGATAATGTCCTCTAGCATCCTTACTATTACAGGATAGGTCGTTGGTTCGTCGTTGCCCAATACCTTGGATGCTGGCTCGGAGCGAGTAGATATTTTGGGTGCTACCGCACCAAGAGTCTCCGGGCGGCTTTGTAGCTGAGAGATAGCCAAACATTGTTCCTGCAACATTTCAAAAATAACACGAAGATCAACTTCCCGTTCTACCGGGGCTGGGATTTTTTGGGTTTCCTGTCGGTTAGCGTGTTGCGTGCCGCCATCAAAGTGCAAGACTTTGTTACCTCAATGTGCAATGTACGAATCCATATCCACTCAGACCGATCTAGATGCGTTATCAGGGTCCTGCGGAGTCGCGTTAGCCGTTAGGATGGCCACATTGTTTTCCTTGCGATTTATGGGGTTATCGTCCTCGATTTCCCTTATCGAGCTGGCCATTAACCTAAAATCGAAAGATCTTGGGCAAGAAAAAGTGTGAGATATATCGTGCGTTTAAGTGACGAAACTAGCAAGAAAATAATCACTATTATTTTTAACCCCACGGTGGGCGCCAAACTATTTACCGTGAAAATGGTAACAACAATTAAATTTATAAATGGGATTCTAAAAATACGTGATCTATTCCCGAGCTAGTTTGGAAGGGTGATTAGAGCTAAACATAGAGTAAAATAGTAAAGATCAAGCTAGTAAAAATAACAATCGAACCAGCAGGGGACGTTCCCTGGCTTAGAACAAGCCAGTAGGTACCTCGGGGCCAGGCCTCGAGCCTACCACGGGCCTATCGAAGGTAACCTTATCGAGGGTAATCGGGGAGGGGATGACAAATAAGTATGTGTATACAAGGCTTTATACCGTCAATCTTGAGCTAAATGATGAACAACAAACGAAGAGTAATAAAATGCTAGGGCGACCTCGGGGTCAAAGAACACTGATAATGTCATGACCCAATTCCCAAACCCGGTCGTCATGGCGCCTCTCGTGAAGACAAGGCCAGCCAATAGAACAACAATGCCTTATTTAACAGTTAATAAACATAAATGGATGAATAATACGATTTAATGGCTTTAATAACTGACATTTGCCACCCAATACGGCCCGACCGGGGTGTCACAAGTCACGAACATCTAAAGAAGACTGAACACAACTACAGGGCCAATAATAATATACAAAGTAAAATTCTGAAATCAAAGGACAAAGTCCGGTGCCGTGAACCCTGGCGGTCACCTTGCTCAACTACAATAGCAATACCTTCAGTCCACTAATAACCCGCTACTGGGTGAACAATACCTGCAGCACACGAGGTGCAGGGAGTAAAGTGAGTACTCCAACTCAATGAGTAATAATAGTAAATAATAACTGAGCGGTAAGAAAACACGTAAAACACTCCATCATGCTATATAAGACAGTAAGACCCTTGAGAAAACAGTAATTCCATGAAAATCCTTTAGAAAATATCTGGCTCAGTTAAAAACCTCTTTTGAAAATATCCTTTTCCCAACGGTCAAGAAATTGAATGCATAATCAGATAGTGCAAGTCCGCATATAAGTCAGCCCCTCGGGCACAACACTCCACCAACAAATAACACCAGGGTATCTGGTAACAGTACAAGAAATAGCATGGATGCCAATGATATGAGAGTGCTGAATGTCATGCCACGTAGTACAAACAGGAACCAATGCATAAATGCAATGCAATGCGCATGACCGCTGCGGCGCGCAGCCCGATCTATTTGGGTACCCGCGCTCACTGTGGGGGTTCAGACTCCGGAGGGGCTCCTACAGCCCAAGCGCAATATCAATATCACACCATCGCGACGTGCAACCCGATCCATCCTCAGTCCAGAAATGCACATGCAACACTGCTGCGGTGCGCAACCCAATCTATGCTCAGTCTAGAAATGCACATAGCCACTAAGGCAATATTCAAATAACAGTCCTCAGTTCCGAACGTCAGTAAAATATCATTTAAGTTTTCAAATCTTAGAAAGATGGCTGAGTTTGCAAAACAATATTTAAAATCTTGGACCGAGATCAAATAATATGCAAAGTAATGCAAAAACAGTGATACCAATCCCTGAAGGATTCAAATAATCAGCACGAAGCCCAAAACATAGCAATCAGCCCAAATCATGATAGCATCAAGTAGGTTTCAGTCAATCACGCAGTAAAATCAACAACCGGAACGGACCAAGTCACAATCCCCAAAGGTGCTCTACCCTACGCTCATACCTGGCGTGCAAGTCACCACAATATAGCACTATGATGTGCAAATCCGACACCGCTGCGACATGCAGACCGATCCATCCTCAGTCCAGAAATGCACATGCAACACTACTGCGGTGCGCAACCCGATCTATGCTCAGTCTAGAAATGCACATAGCCACTAAGGCAATATTCAAATAACAGTCCTCAGTTCCGAACGTCAGTAAAATATCATTTAAGTTTTCAAATCTTAGAAAGATGACTGAGTTTGCAAAATAGAATTTAAAATCTTGGACCGAGATCAAATAATATGCAAAGTAATGCAAAAACAATCATACCAATCCCTGAAGGATTCAAATAATCAGCACGAAGCCCAAAACATGGCAATCAGCCCAAATCATGATAGCATCAAGTAGGTTTCAATCAATCACGCAGTAAAATCAACAACCGGAACGAACCACGTCACAATCCCCAACGGTGCTCTACCCCACGCTCATACTTGGCGTGCAAGTCACCACAATACATCACTATGATGTGCAAATCCGGGGTTTCAAACCCTCAGGATATCATTTACAAGTATTACTCACCTCGAACCGGTGAAATTCCTTGCTCGCGATGCCTTTGCCCCTCAAATTGGCCTCCACGCGCGCTAACCAAAATCAGAGCGAATACATTACAATATGCCAAGGGAACATTAACCAATCGAAAACAATCGAGAAATAGCAAAAATCTCGAAACTAGCAAAACCCGAGCCCCAGGCCCACTTCTCGAAAAATTACAAAACTTATATTACCGGATTCCTCGTCTCGCCACGAGTTCATACATACCAAGAACTCCCAAATCCGAGCTCAAATGACCTATCAAATCCCAATTTAAATTCTCAAAATCTCAAGCCCTAATTCATCCATTTTAGCCTTAATTTCATGAATTTCTAGGTAGATTTCTCAATAAAAATGAGTTTTAGGTTCAAGAATCTTACCTCCAATCATTCCTCCTTGAATCCCTCTTCAAAATAGCCTCAAAGCTCTCAAAGCTTGCTAAAAAATGGAGGAAAATACATAAGCTTCGCGGAACAAAAATGAATATAAAACGCTTCTGACTCTAGGGGTTTTCACTTCTGCGGTCCTCACACCCGCTTCCTTGATACGCTTATGCGGTCATTTTTCCGCTCCTGCGGAATTTCACTTAAAGCAACTTTTCGCTTCTGCGGTCCCTAATCGCATCTGCGGGACCGCTTAAGCGATCCAATGTCCCGCTTCTGCGGAACCTGACCAGGGTTCCAAATTCCGCTCCTACGAGGCCGCCTATGCGGTCCTCCTTCTGCTCCTGCGGAATCTGGCAAGGTCCAAGACTTCCGCTTCTGCGCATCTTCCAATCGCTTCAGCGAGACCGCACCTGCGGTCCCATACCCGCAGGTGCGAAACCAACAGATACCAGCAAAGTTGAACCTGCAATTAACTCCAAAAACCTTTCGTTTAACCACCCGAATTCGCCCCGAGGCCCCAGGGACCTCAACCAAAAGTACCAACATGTCCCATAACATCATTCAAACTTGTTCCAATCATCAAAACACATCAAACAATTCTAAAGCCATCAAATCACATCAAATTCAAGCCTAAGTTTCTTCAAAACTTCCGGAATGCACTTTCGATAAAAAACCCGACCAAACAACGTCCGAATGACCTGAAACTTTACAAACATATCCAAAATCACCTAACGGAGCTATTGCAACTTCGGAATTCCATTCCGACCCTCGGATCAAAATCTCACCTATCAACCGGAATTCGCCAAAATTCTAACTTCACCAATTCAAGCCTAATTCCACACCGGACCTCCAAAATCAATTCCAATCACTCTCCTAAGTCACAAATCATTCCCCGAAGCTAACCAAATCGCCGGAAATCACATCCGAGCCCTATAACTCATAAGTCAACGTCCGGTTGACTTTTCCAACTTAAGCTTTCCTTAAAGAGACTAAGTGTCTCATTTCTTATCAAAATCAATCCAAATCAACTCTAACACACCACATACCGATAATGAAACATGAAGAAGCATGAAATGGGGGAAACAGAGCAAAGACATATGAGACGATGGACCGGGTCATCACAAATAACTTTAAAGAAAGAGAGAGAGATATTATTGCTTATTGGAGAAGTGGAGAAACATCTGTCCCTTACAAGGTAGGGTGAGTCCCCCTTATATAGGCGAGGGGACTCGATATAGTACATGTATATTAATTGTAAGAGTACAAATATGGGACGTCTTGATGCAAGGCCTCACAGTAGGCTCCAGATAGGTCGGCTCCGTCAGGCGTAGCCCTATGCTTCAGAGACATCTTCTCTCACCCTGGACTCGGGCCCTGCTTCGTTTGATTCGGTCCTCGATGAGTCTTGAGGCCGAGAACTCGATCGTGGCCTTCCATCCTTGGGGTTTCGAGGAAGGCTTCCAAAATTGTCTTGATAGCGAAAATCAAGTATTCTGATTTTTACCGCGTACAACACCCCAAAGAAGTAGTTCAAGTAGAAGAAAGAACTAAACAAGGAAGATTCAGTCAGACAAGTGTGCAAGTGTAAATAGGTCACCAATTATTGAGTCGAGGCATCAAGTTTCAGAAGAAGGTTATCACAAGACGGTAACTAATTGAAGATTCGAAGCCATTAGGATGAAAAAGCATGGGGCAGAATTAATTACTTTGTCAGGTTTTGAAGAAGAAAGTGACCAGACAAGCATGCTGAGGAATTTGCAATAGCAAGTGAAGGACAACATTCACAGGTTTTGTCACTCTTTGATTTTCACTCATGTACTGGAAAATATTCTTAGGTTTGCATTATCTATGCTCTTTTTTTGGTGAAAAGAGAAGTTTTTATTAATCACCTACACAAAACTTACAAAGAATCAGTTGCAAGAATTCCCTCCTATATCTATCTCCTGCTATGTATACATCTTATTTTTATCTATTCAGTAAGCTATTTACATTATCTCCTTTATCCATATTTTTTGTCTTCTCGATGTTGTCTTTCGTTCCATGATTATCTGCATCTCCATTCTGCATTCTTCCTTTATCAAGCTTACTAACTTGTGAGGTCTGAGAACTTTCTGATTCCATAATGCTTCATTCCTAACTTTCCATATATGGTAGATAGTAGCTACCAACACTGTGCTGACACCTGATATGTATGCTTTACCCCTTATATTCCTTGTCATTCTTCTCAATATACCACCTAAACTGTGTTGCTGTAATCTTATATTCAGCCATTCTAGCATTTAGACAGTTTCTGGAGTAATTACATTCAAAGAACAAATATTCTATTGTTTCAGCTTCTTCTCCACATATGACACAATGATCTTTTTGACATATCCCTAACTTTGCCAGCCTCTCCCTGGTTAGGAGCCTTCTATGCATAGCTAACCAGCATATAAAGCTATGCTTTGGGATGTTATTTCTGTCCCACACCCATCTACCATGGTTCCAGCTATCTCTTCTTCCTTGTTTCCACCGATATCCACTCTTTGTTGTGTACTTCCCATCTGCTTTTAGCCACCCCAGTTGTGTGTATCCTACTACAAATTGATCTCTAATTGAGCAGATCTTCCTTCAGTACCAGCAACAGTAAGAGCATTATCTATGCTCTTGAAAAAGCTATTTGGTGCATTGAAGAGTAGAGACTGAAAAAGGAAAAGCTTGTACTGTGAAGGGCTGCTATATTTGTGGTGAGCAAGCTGAAAAACTACTTTTATTCTTTTGTTGGTGAGCGAGAAAACACTAACCTTGTAAGCCTTTTGTGGGGATCGAGATAGCTATAGTTTTGTGGTAATCATACTCGTTACTTGTAACTGAGCAAAATAAGAAAAGAAAGAGTGATAGAATCCCTTGGAAGTCAAGGAAGCTGAATATAGGCTAAATTTTTGGGGTCTTTGGACAAAAGTCCCTATAGGAAAATGATACTGTATAGCAAATCTTAAAATAATAGCCGAATATCATTTGACACTGCCCATAATATCCTGAGTTTTACTAAGTTGTTTTTCAACTACAAAGTTTTTTTTTATATGTAAAAACTGTATTCTATCTTGGAAGATATTCATTAGCAAGAACATGATAATCCTCCGATGATCATTTAAGGTGTGGTGCAACTTCCCATTACTACATTATATCGTGTAAAAATTTATCCATATTTGGTGTTTACACCAAATTATAGTAAGTTACTATGGTTAAGTTATAATTTAAGGCTAAAATGTGTATATTAATTATGATTTAGTGACAAGACTTGAGAGTATATATAAATACATATATCGTGTATTTATAGGGTTAGTGTAACCGTTAGATGCGAATAAGATTTTACCTTGTATCGTTGGATGACGTCCAGTAAAAGTGCTTAGCGGCCTACTGCAGGACTTTGGCTGTGATATAGAAAGGACAAAAATAAGTTTACCTCTATACTTAAGGAACTACTAGATAATTTTACCCATGCTTCGCATGGGCCCACCAATTTGTAGTCTAAACTTATTTTGATTTGTCACAAAAGATTAGCAGATGATTTTGCTGATGCTATCAGTGGTCTCTATTTGTGCAGTAGTTAAAAGAGTGGTAGCTCTAAATCTGCATGGTGACTTGGAGTGTAATATGTTTGTAGTAATGAATAAGGGCAAAGCTGCTGCAAGAATGACAATTCTGTTTGTATATATGTCTTGAGATTACAAAGTTAAGAAATTAGAAATTTCATTAGGTAGTTATCTAGAGTAATGTTGAACAACTTCATTGTTTGCAGAAGAAAAAGAAGAAGAAGCTAATAATACATGGGGTAAAGGTGATGCATAAGATAAAAAGAGTAGTCTATTAAGAGAAGAGACAAAACATTGCCACATTGATCTAAATCTTAAAGGTAACACAAGAAAGAAATAGATTAGTAATTCCTAGGCATTCCATCATTTGGTTGTAGGTCTTTCTCTTTAGAGATGTATGACTTGCTGAGATTCTAATAAATATTTGCTTCTGAGATGATACAAGCACTTTCGCATTAGATATGCGGGAAACGTAGATCTAAAAAACTTCCTGTAAAACGACAAATCATACAAGGTGTAAGTTAAATAATTTCCAGTTTGGCCGACGAATAGAGGCATACTGTTGCAACATTGAAACTGTCAAAGCAACAATGTCTATGTCCACAGCAGAGCGCACTTTCCAGTGTTGCAGACATTCTAATTTCATACAGAAAATGTAATACACACAGTGGTAATTTCTACCAGAGAAAAGAATAGATGATATCTAAGTAAACCTAGGAAATATGAAAATCTCATTTAGTTTGCCCTTCTCAGAGGCATATTGTAGCATTATGGCCATCAGAAGTCTATTCTGATATAAAAGCATGAAAAAGTTGAAAAACATTAAGCAATATAGTTAATGCAGAAAAATAATTTAACATATCATACTTTGGAAATAGTTCGTGGTAGAAAATAGAAGCATATTACTTGTTCTCTTTCTTTTAGCTGGCCTTCTCACTCAAGTTTGGTAATGGAAGTAAATTTTAGCACTAATAGTAAAGTTTAATATTTTTGCTAGTAAACATAAAGAAAATGTCATCATCTTTGGTCTCTACATATGTAGTACAAGTCATAAAAAATTATCATCAGTAATTTGGACATACTATATGTCATCTTGACATGTAATATTTTGCTAGTATACCTCGCCATCTTCAATAGTACCTCTATAAATAGGACAACTCCAGTACAGGGGCGGAGGGAGAGTATTACCAACGGGTTCGGATGAACCCATTAGCTCTTATTTATGTCCTATTTTTGTATTAGAAAATTCATTAAATATGTATAAATATTTAACTGCGAACCCAATAATAAAATAAGCTATGAGTTCAATAACAAGTTCAGAACCCATAAAATTTAAATTCTGGCTCCGCCTCTGCTCCAATAGGATAAAGAAATTATAGCTGTCAGACCTTGATCGTAACAGAATTTAACAAAATAATTTACTTTCTTAGCAAACATGAGATAAAGGCAATTCACTGGACATAACATGCCTTGTATCTCTTTTAAGTAGATATATCAGTTAATATCTTTGTGATAACAACCCAATTTTTAGGTCCGGAGGATCATTTTTTGCAGGATATCAGTTAGTTGTACATTAAATATCAAATAAGGGGCTGCCTGTAGTAAATACTACAATTGCAGCAACTCTGATTTATGTAAAACAAAAATGAACATGAACACAGCCCTACTACTCATAATATCCATTAAAAAAGTCAAATCTTGATTAACAGATCGAAATCAATAGATGTCAAAACAATTTTCAACAAAAAATAATCATAAAGCATAAAAATGAGGTGGCAAAGAAGGTCTTACAGTGAGGAGGAGCTAACTTTGGCCTTAAGCTACAGGTAGCTTTATGTTGTTATAAACACCATTTCTTCACAATGATACAGCCTATCAAAAATCCACAAACAAAATCTTGATATTTCATTTCAGTTCTTGGCCCTGGAAAACTTTGAATTTTTCAATAGAATTCCAATTCAATAACATCGAAAGCAATAGCACAAAGGTGGAAATGATAATGTCACGACCCAAATCCCAAACCCGGTCGTGATGGCGCCTCTCGTGAAGACAAAGCTTCCTTTTAACAGTTATTTAACATTTATAAAGCTAAAACATGATTAGCATATCAAAAGCGCGGAAAACAACGATAACAACAGGGAACCATCCCGTCACATCCCGATATCGAGGTGTCACTAGTCATGAGCTACTACAGAGTTCACTAAAGTACTACAAGTCCAGAAATAGGAACAAAGTCTGAAAGTAACATGAACAACATAAAATAAGGGAGAAGATCTGGTGCCGCGGACGCTAGCGGTCACCTAGCTCAACTATGATAACAAATCTTCAATCAGCTCAAAACCCGCTACCGGGTGGTCAAGTACCTACATTTGCACACGAGGTGCAGGGAGTAAAGTGAGTACTCTAACTCAATGAGTAATAAAAGTAAATAACAACTGAGCGGTAAGAAATCACGTAAAACATATCATCATGCTGTATAGGAGCAGAGAAGAACCTTTAAATGGGGGAAAACAGTGAAAACTTGTGAAAAACTTTAGAAATATCTTGGCTCAGTTTTAAACCTCTTTTGAAAATGATCTGTTCAACGATTACCGAACGATGCTTTCAAAACCATTTGTGACACTATGCACAGAAATCCGCCCCTCGGGCAATATCCTTGTCCCTGGTCAGCCACTCGGGCCCCAACACTCGTTGATCAGATAGTACCAGCATACCAGATGAATATCTCGACAAAACATCACAAACAACAACTAATGAATAAATGCGTGAATGCAATGCAATGCATATGATGGTACGTTCCAGTACCCACTGCGGTGCGCAGCCCGAGCCACCCATATTTATTTAACGTCGACGGCGCTCATTGGGGGTGTGTACAGACTCCAGAGGGGCTCCTACAACCCAAGCACAATAACAAGCCATCTCGTGACATCAAATCTAGGCCCTCAGCCTCATATCAATATCAATGTAACCAACCAGGCTCCCGACCTCAATATCCATGTAACACCGTTGCGGCGCTCAGCCATAGCCACCCATAATCAGTATAATACTGCTGCGGCGCGCAACCCGAGCCACCCATAATGTTTCAAGTCACATCACACAGTTTCATTGTTACCACTGTTTCAAGTTACTGCTGCGGCGTGAAGCCCGAGCCACCGATAATCAGTCTAGAAAATATCATAAGCCCCTTGGGCATTTATAAAATAATAGTTCTCAGCCCAAAATAACATTTAAAATATCATTTGAGTTTTCAAAACATAGAAATACGGCTGAGTTTACAAAACAGTATTTAAAATCTTGGACTGAAACCAAATGATATGCAAGATATACAAAAACAGTAATCTCAATCCCCAAAGGATTCACATAGTTGGCACGAAGCCCAAACATGGCAATCAGCCCAAATTATGATGATAACAAGTAGTTTCAGTCAAATACGCAGTAAAATCAACAACCGGGACGGACCAAGTCACAATCCCCAATGATGCTCTACCCCACGCTCATATCCGACGTGCAATTCACCTCAATACAACACTATGATGTGCAAATCCGGGATTTCAGACCCTCAAGATATCATTTACAAGTATTACTCACCTTGAACCGGTAAAATCTCTAGCTCGCGACGCCTTTGCCCTTCAAATCGGCCTCCACGCGCGTCGAATCTAACCAAAATCAGAGCGGATACATTACAATATGCCAAGGGAACAATAACCAATCGAAATATAGCAAAAATCTCGAAACTAACAAAACCCGAGCCTCGGGCCCGCTCCTCGAAAAATTACAAAACTTAAATTACCGGATTCCTTGTCTCGCCACGAGTCTATATATACCAAGAACTCTCAAATCCGAGCTCAAATGACCTATCAAATCCCAATTTGAAATATTAAAATTCAAGCCCTAGCTTTACCCCTTTTTAATGAATTTCAACCAATTTCCATGTCAATTCTACCATAAACTTAAATAATTAGGCCAATGAACTTACCTATAATTATTCTCCCTTGAACCCCTCTTCAAAATCGCCTCAAAGCTCTCAAAATCGCTCCACAATGGAGGAAAAATGACATAAGTTCGCGGATGATATAAACCCTGCTGCCAACCGCGATTTTCGCTTCTGCGGCTAAATAACCGCACCTGCGGTCACCGCATATGCGTCCAAATGACCGTTTATGCGGTCTGACTTAAATTCCCAGGGACCGCTTTGTAAGGCCCCGTAAATAATTTTTGGTCTCAAAAGTTAGTAACTCGTGGTGTCGACTCCGAATATGTGCTAGGAATGTGTAGAATAAGCTCGCCGCGGTTCGGACCCTTGGTAGTGATCTAAGCCTTTAAAAATCAAAAGAATCAATTTTCCAGAAAATTGTCATTTATGCGGTCCAGAATGCGATCACAGATCAGCTATGCGGACCGCATTCCTGCCGCAGAGTGAAGCACAAGAATTGTCAAAATTGAAGTTGAAAATGCGGTCCACTATGCAATCGCATAATCAATAAGCGGACCGCATAATCATCGCATAAATTCCTCAAGGATTGTGGAGGTCAATTCTGCGGTGCAAAATGCGACCGCATAACAGGAATGCGGACCGCATTCCTGTCGCAGACCCTTTAGAGTTTTGGGGGCACTTCTGCGGTCCAATATGCGGACCGCATTTCGATTCTAAGATCGCAGAATACGACCGCAGATCTTGCTCGGGCTCCAATTTTTCTAATTTTTCAACCCGACCCCCTTTCTAATAAAACACTCTAACCCCTCATTTTTAACCATTTTTCTGAGCAAAATCAAGAGAGAGGGAGGAAGGGTTCTTGAGAGAAAGTTCATTTTCTTCAAAATTTGTTCCTCAAATTATCTGGTCCGGGAAATTTTAAAGCATCTTCATCTCCATTTATACAAGTAAAATCCCTACCCCATTTTCATTGACTTTCAGATTTATTGAGAGGGGGAAAGTCTCGTGCTTTAGTTCTTGATAATGGGGGTTGAAACACTCATGCATGTTTATTAAAACCTAAAATCTAGTAAGAGTAGTTGGGAAGGAGTAAAGAATTGTGTAAAGAAGGGTTGATAACCTAAATGTGTTCGGGTAGTGATTGTGAACTTTGATTCTAAGAAATATGTATCAATTTGTGCGCTAGATTGACGTTGCTAGGCTTTTGGTGAAGTTGGAAGTAGAAATTAAAAGGGAATTCGGCTCCAGGTATGTATGGCTAACCTTGACCTTGTAAAATCTCCTTGTTGGTGTACAAATGTTTGGTATGTGACATCCACGTGGGTAAATTGTGAAACTCGTGTGATTTGCATGGCTGTGATTATGATATGTGGTATTAGATGAGAAACAAATAACGCAAGGAAATTGTAAGTGATGCAACTGGAATAATTGTGATATTAACATCTATGGCTTATCGTGGGCAAGTATTGTTGTAACGTGAAACACTTGTGAATTGTGAAATATGACGGAAATAGTATTGATGGTTATAGGAACACTTGTAAATTATTATTGCTATTCCTTAAGGAGTGTTATTGGGATCTTTGCGAATTGTTCATTGTTGTTGTTGTGATTGTTTGTGAATTGAAAATGTACGGTGGGATCGGGTTACGCGCAGCAACATGAAGTAATAAGGTGCGGGTTGTGGTGATAAGGGTGGCCGAGGTAATAAGGGTGACCGAGGTAATAAGGGTGGAAGGTGATCGAAATCACTCCTGAAATGAAAATATGAGCAAACATGCAAAATCTATTGATGTGGAAATGTGGAAGGGCAAACAGGAGAGTTTGTAAAACTTGTTTGGCTTGATTGTTCTTTCTTTATGGATTTGATTGTTGTTTCTATTACTGTTACTTACTTGTCTATGGCTTGAGTTTACTTGGCGCAAAGTTTGTTCATACATACCAGTATAATTCAAGTGCACTGACGTCTCTTTTGCCGGGGGCGCTACATTCGTGTTATGATTGTAGGTGGATCTGCAGCAGGTACTCCAGCCCACCGATCATAGCTCCTGCTTCGTCTTCCATCAGTTATTTTGGTGAGCCCCATTCCTCTCGGGGCCTTACGTGGCTCAGGCCGCTTGTTTCCGTAGTTTTATTTTGTTGTTGTTTAAGGTATAGCCGGAGCCTTGTTACCGGCAAATACTGTATTATCCTATTGTACTTTTAGAGGCTCTGTAGACAGTGGATGTGGGTTAGAAGCTTATGTATATCCATGTTTCTTTTGTTGGGAAACGAATTAATAACTTCACTAACTGTCATGTACGTATGTATGTTTTGCAAAAGGTGTTTTAAATTAATTATATGGCTAGTTCTTGGAATATTGAATAAGGATAACAAGGGGTAGCTCGTGGGTTATGAAAGGCAGCCATGTCCGCTTGACTGGGGCTACCCGGTCATGCGCCGGTCATGTTCCTCGAGTTTGGGGCGTGACAAATTTGGTATCAGAGCCTAAGGTTTTAAAGTGTCCTAGGATGTCTCGGAGCCGTGTCTAGTAGAGCCCTTCTTATCGGTGTGTTGTCGACCACATCTATAAGTAGGGGGCTGCATGGACATTTAAGAATTTACCCACTTCTTTGTTATTCTATATCGTGCGGTGAAGTGAAAAGTGGAAGTATTTGTGTCTAACTCGTGCTCTGTTCCGAAATTTTCAGAAATGGCACCTAAGAAGAGAGCTAGACTCGGCCTTGGGGCCAACGCCACCCCAAGTGTGGCTGTGAATCAGGTACCTGATGCCGTGGGTGAGAGTGACTCACCGGCCTTGAATCCCGGTCCATCTATTCCAGATCCAAGCATTCCTGTTCCAGCTGCAGCAGAGGGTGCCACCATCCCTCCGGCCAATATTCCTGATTCTGATACAGTTCCAGCTTCCGGTACCGAGGTTTCTGATGGGGACCTTAGAGGAGCCATATGTATGTTGACCCAGTTAGTGTCCGCCCAGGCCCAAAGATCTCATGATGCCCCTGCGTCCTCCAGTGGACAAGGAGATTCCGCCAGAGTCCACCAGTTTCTGCGATTGGCCCCTCTAGAATTCTCAGGCATAGACCCAGAGGCCGATCCGTAGGATTTCCTTGATGAGATGTATAAGACCCTTCGAGTGATGAAGGCTACAGAGGTAGAAGGGGTTGATTTGGCTTCATACAGGTTGAGGGGAGCAGCGCGTTCGTGGTTTGAGATGTGGGAGGATTCCCGTGAGGAGGAAAGAACTCCGGCTAGATGGGATGAGTTTGTAGATGCCTTTATGGACCACTTCTTGCCTGCCAAGACAATCGCAGCCCGTGCCACTGAATTTGAGGTCCTCAAACAGGGCAGTATGAGTGTTTGGGAGTACCACATAGAGTTTGTGAGATTGTCCAAGTATGCACCTCAGTTAGTGTCGACCATGGATGCTCGAGTTCGGCGATTTCTCCAGGGCCTTAGTCCTTTGGTGGTGAATGAGGCTGCTACAACGGCCTTGCACTCAGATATGAATTATGGAAAGATTGTAGGATTCGCTCAGGCCACAGAGGCTAGGAAGTTGAAGATTCGGGTAGAAAGAGAGAGTAGCAGCAGGGCCCGGTCAATGGGTTACTCAGGGAGACCAGTCCCGGGGAGAGGGTCATCAGGGCCATCCCAGTCATATGCTCAGTCCTCAGCAAGTGCACCACCATCTGTGCACAGTTATCAGCAGAGCAGTCACTCGAGACCAGGTTCAGACAGTAGGAGGTCCCGCCAGTCCGGTCGTTCAGGAGTGAGGTCTCAACAACGGGGGGAACTAGATGCCCCAAATGTGGGAGATTCCATACAGAGACTTGCTATTTGGATATCCCGGTATGTTATAGGTGCGGGATGAG
>MU671838.1:1995-13519 GCA_026770625.1 Nicotiana glauca
ACCTTGTTTGGTGTACGAATATTTGGTGTGTGATATCTACGTGGATTGTTGTGAAATTCTTGTGGTTGGTTTGTTGGGTGTTTGATTGGTTTTATTAAGTGTTTGTGGTTTAATGGTGCAAGTAATTGACAATGAATTAAATGCGTGATTGTGAAAGTGTTATGTGGTAAGAGTTGGGAAACAAATGATGGAAGGAAAAATCATAAATGATGCAATTGGAATAACTGTGGTAATAACATATTTGGCTTCTTCTGGGTACTTATTGCAATGACTTGAATTGCTTATGAACTGTTGAATATAATGGAATTGGTACTGTTGGTTATGGGAACATTTGTGAATCATTGTTGCTACTCCTTAAAGATATGGTTGTTGTGATCTTTGTGAAATGTTTATTGTCGTTGTTGTGATCTTTGTGAATTGTTCATTGTTGTTGTTGTGAAATGAAATTGTCCGGTGGGATCGGGTTGCGTGCCGCAACACAAAATGATAAATTATGGGTTGGGGTGATAAGGGTGGCCGAGGTAATAAGATTGGAAAGCGATCGAAATCGCCATTGAAATCAATATGTGTACCAATTGTGAAATCATTGATGAGGAATTATGAAAGGAGTCAGCAGGAGAGTTTGTAACCTGTGGGGCACTGATTGTCCTTTTGTTTGGCTTGATTGTACCCTCTATGTGTGTTTTGTTGTTACTTCTATTGTTGTTTTCTACTTGTGTATGGTTTGAGGTTATTTGAAACAAAGTTAGGTGTTGAAAACTTGTTTGGCTTGATTGTTCCTTAGCTTGTGCATTTGATTGTTGTTTATATTAATGTTATCTACTTGTGTATGGCTTGAGTTTACTTGGGACAAAGTTTGTTCATACATACCAGGACAATTCAAATGTACTGACGTCCCTCTTGCCGGGGGCGCTACAATCGTGTTATGATTGTAGGTGGACCCATAGCAGGTACTCTAGTCCACCGACCGTAGCTCCTCATCACTTCCCGTCAGCTGATTCGGCGAGCCCCTTCCCATTCGGGGCCCTATGTGGCTCACGCCCCTTTCTATTTTGGGATCTTGTTTGGATGTTGTATAAGGTATAGCCGGATCCTTGTTGTCGGCATTTCCATATTATTCTTCAATTGTATTTAGAGGCTCCGTAGGCAGGCTGCGGGTAGTGTCGGGCATGGGAATTTAAAAGACAAATATTGATGTTTGGCAATGATGTATAAAATTTTGGAATACCTTTATTATGGTGAATGAAGTTTCTAATGGAAATTGTTATTGTTATTGTTATGTTTATAAAATTTGGTTAATGGAGTCCATATCCTATAAATGGCTATTTCACTTGGTTATTAGGTAATGAGAATGAGGGGTAACACGTGGGATAGAAAAGGCACCCAGGTCCGCTTGACTGGGGATACCCGGTCGAGCGCCGGTCATGTTCCTCGAATTTGGGGCGTGACAATATGCGGCCAAACCAACCGTTTCTACAGACTTTCATTTAAAAGCCTGAACCGTATCTACGATAGAAATTCCGTATATACGGCCACCTTGACCGCTTCTGCGGAACCTGCTCGCCTAAGCCAACTTTCGTATCTGCAGCCTCCACCCTCGCACGTGCAGCACCGCACCTGCAGTCTCCAAATCGCAGGTGAGAAAACAGCAAAAGCAGTAATTTTTCTTCAATCTCTCAAGTTCTAAAATCTTCCCGTTAACCATCCGAAATCACCCAGAGGCTCCCGGGACCTCAACTAAAAGCACAAACATAACCCAATACCTTATTCAAACTAGTTCCAACCATCAAAACACTTCAAACAACATTAAATCTTCCAAATCACATCGAATTCAACTTTAAGTTTCTAAAATCTTCCGAAATACGCTTTCGATTAAAAACCCAACCAAATCACGTCCGAATGACCTGAAATTATGTACACACATCCAAAATGACACAATGAAGCTACATCAACTCTCGGAATTCCATTTCAACCCTCAAATCAAAATCTCACCTACCAACCAAAAATCGGCGAAATATCAACTTCGCCAATTCAAGCCTAATTCTACTTCGGACCTCCAAAACCCATTCCGATCACACTCATAAGTCATAAATCACCTCCAGAAGCTAACCGAACCATCGGAACTTACATCAGAGCCCTCTAACTCATAAGTCAACATCCGATTTACTTTTCCAACTTAAACCTTCTTAAAAAAGACTAAGTGTCTCAAATCTTACCAAAATTATTTCGGACTCGATCCGGCCAACCCAATACCACAAAACAAGGATAACAAAGCATAAAGAAGCAGAAATGGTAGAAACAGAGTGGTAACTCATGAGACGACTGGCCGGGTCGTCACATCCTCCCCAACTTAAACTAACGTTTGTCCTCGAACGTGCCCGGAGTTGTTACAAAAGCCAACCAATCGCTGAATAACCTTACCATGCATATACCCGGGGTGATCCCATGTCACCCTATCTCATATAGGTCTGATAACACATTTTAACTGAAATTTCACAACCCAATCAAGTCCACAAACCTTAGAACCACATTTCCATTTCCGAAATCATACACAAGATCAAAACCTCACATCTATATTTAGAATAAGTCTGAATCAGCTGTAATAACCCATACCTGCAGCCTCAGGTGCAATTGCATGATATACCACATAACTCAAACACATGTATCAATAATTCCCATTCACAACAGCTATACGCAACACCCGAATACCGGTAGAAAACCTCTTATCAACTAAAGTTTCATCCCAACACTTTCATATACTGCCAATGATAATGAAACACGTAATAAGCCATAACCATTTCCCAGATCAACTATTCATGAAACCACTGCTCCTTTAGTAATTACTATAGCAAATTTCTAAGCTGAATCACGATATTATCCTACCAACATGCTGAAATAAAATCCGTTTGTATTCATTAAAGATCCCAACGATCCTGTCTAATACAACAAAATTACTCTAGTGGAATGACACATCAATAGAGGTTGAAGCCGCAAATTGCGCAACCCGCGCACCAATAAACCACAATTTGAACATATTCAAATCATGAAAAAAAATGACTCAAATGAAAGAGCTGTACTGCAAGCTCACCGGTACTATCATATACAATGCCGAAAACCCGACATGCATCATAGAAACAGAACACATGAATCTAACCCGCAGGATCATACCTTCACATAGTTTCGCTCCAATACGCGACCTCATCCAAGCACTAGTCCCCATGAAACATATCAAGTCACTATGCTCAAAATCGACAACCATGCATAATATGATGTCTAGTATCACAAGTGAGTCAGTATAACCAGAGAGAAGTAAATAATACAATACCAAACCAGTCCGAGAGAACATACCCAGAGCGCAATAAACCATGCAACTCCTAAATACTTGTATCATTCAAGTCCCACTATAAATCCCAAATGAAGCCATACCATATATACACATAACCACCAAATCATAACACCTCGCAACACAGAAAGGTGAATCATAGACCTCCCTAGATTACTAATATGCTCAATAAAAATTGAATTAACACATCCCTCAATAATACAATTTGGGGTCAACAAAGCCATCTCGATGCCGGACACATATCCATATAGGTCTACCAATGGACCACACATCAACTCTAGTTACCCACATTAGATAAATAATCCTTCAAAGGTTCACAATGACTGAATCATAGCACATACTAACATTCGACTAACTTACCCACTTTTTGCCATCCACAAATACGAGCTAACCTGTATATGAGAATTTACAGTCTCTGAGTCCATAAAACATACGAATTACCATGTCTGATCCCAGTTCTGCCACTTGCATATTTAACTCACTTCTAGTATTCAATCATTCCACGAGAGATACTCTAAGATTCTTCTGTGCTACCAAGCAAACTCGAATATCAATAGTCGATCTGACAAGAAGTGCTGCAATACTATCAAAGTACCATCAACTTAATCACATTGCCTCTTAAAGAAACATATACCTTCATCAAATCACCTCAATTAGCATTACCATTTCCTTAATGATCTGAAGATAATTTCTCAAACCATCTGAAACTACCCGTGCTGCCTAAAAATTTATGACATTCTATTCAAATCCGAACCGTGACCTTACACATGCCAATCTCAATCCTACACAACATACCGCATAAATCGTACTACTCTAGGATAACTGCGAGAACTTCATATCCCTTCTGAGTCCCAAGCAACTATGTACTCAACTAACCAAGAACTTCCCATTGATCCCATCTAGAAGAATAACATTATACATCACATGCTCCTCATGCTCATAGAAAATATACATCTCTAACTATGACAGAAAGCCATCAAGAACTCTCCAAATTTCATTTGTACAAACTAAACTGTCAGGACTAAATCCTTCTAACCCAACCAAGATACGCAGACCACTAAAACCCAAGAGCATTGTCGTTAAACACATGTATAAATGCATTACCTCATAGGCATCCAAAGAACTAACCAAATCTTTACCATACCGATCCGAGCCACTGCCAAGCTATCCCATCTGTCCGAGTTTCCTCCTGACTTACCTTCAACTTGATACTCTTTCTTGCTAGAACATCACAATTTCTCAACCCAGACTTATCACACGAGACCTAAGCACAAAACCACACCGTCTAAGACTCATAAGCCGTTGAATACTCTCTTAAATATCCCTAAAAACACCACCTTCAAAATACTTTACTATGAAGAGACTTCCTACGAATCTAAATCTGTTACCTTTACCTTCCTGATATTGATACATAGAATCCCACAATTTATAGAAAATACCACGTCTTGACATCTTACAATGAAAAACTCAGTTTCTAACCATATATGCAACTTTAAAATACCCAATTGTATTATCTAGAGTCTTGAACACATTATAATCATTCTCGCAAGTCTTCCACTCTACTCGAACTGCAATTAGCTCGATCAAAGAACCGAACAATCTGTGCTTCATTAGCACTTCAGACACTGCAGAATGCAACCTCATCCCAATACAACCAAGCAACTTCCTACTCTATGCATCGAGCATCTTTTACCAACTGCAACTCAAAACATCCTGTGATCCTCATACATTTATGAAGCATGACATAACCTTTGTCAAAATGTTCCTTTACTCGAGCCATCCGCAGTCTCAATCTCCGTAAGCCATAACTGATTCACCTACACGCCTCCGAATGGACCAATATAGCACATAACTGTGCAATAGACTAATCGATAGCGGACTCCCCCACTTGGCATGAAGCCGTAGATCAACGGACACTCAATAACTCATAACGCATATACTCTATCAATGCCATAACACCATAGTGGGATTAAACTCAAATCCTTTGTAAGCTTGTGAAAACACAGATCAACTAGTACTTTGAATCTTCTGCCAATCTCGCATTCATCATCGCAATAGCTAAATCCACTCTCTTGGGTGACTCAAAATTTAAATTACAGCATATATCTTTCACTTGCAAATGAGATTTTCTAACAAACAGCATAAAGATCACACAAACTTCCGAATACTCCGCCGGAGATAACTCCACTTGCTTTGCCTCAAACTAACATTTCTGTATAGCTTCCACTGTCATAAACATTACGTAGCCACTCAGTCTTCCTGAGTCTGAACTCATACCGTAACATAAAATTTACTTCACTCCCAACTGGGAAACATGAAAAGATTCTTCACACGCCCATAACTCGGGGCTATACCTCGAATCAAGATGGAATTCAAGCACCTACTAGCTCTTCTATCCTCAAGTAGACCCTTCTCGTCACTTCCAAATCATATGGATACATCTCGCTGTATTAACATACTTATCACATAATCATCCAGCTGTCACTTCCACTAATAGGGACACTACCGGACATATAAGTTCAAAAACACTTGCTCACACAATCAGCACCTCAGTGCTCAAGCTATAGGCAAAAGCCTTAAGTCCTCTAGACTAGCCCAACATCAACTTATAGGGATCATATTTCACCCCTCGATTAGGGGATTACAAGCCATCGATGCATATCTAATAATAAGCGCTCATGTGCGCATACGAACGCGTTGAAGGAATTTCAAGAGTTACTTTGCAAGCTAAATCAAAGGACGCACGATAAGAATTCAAGAATATGAATTTTTCCTAAAGGTTCTGTAACCTATCGAGGATAAATACAGACGTCTCCGTACCGATCCGCGAGACTCTACTAAACCTGCTCATGACTCGTGAGACCTATGTAACCTAGGCTCTGATACCAGTTAAAAACATGACTGATGATATGCTCTCAAATAAATAGAGTGAGCAAAAATAGTGAAAGTGCCCCTAAGGGTCTGAACAGGTCGGCACAAGGCACCAAACATAGCATACAACCCAAATTATAATATCAATCTCTAAAATATGGAACATCATAAGATTTTAAATCAAATACGTAGTAAAATAATCATTCGAGATGGACTAAGTCGCAAATCCCCAGCGGTGCTCTACCCCACGCTCGTCATCTAGCGTGTAAGTCACCTCAACGTAGCACAACGATGTGTAATCCGGGGTTTCAAACTCTCAGGACAGTATTTACAATTATTACTTACCTTGAACCAGCTAAATCTCTAGATCGCGACGCCTTTGCCCCTCAAATCGGCCTCCACGCGCGTCAAATCTATCCAAAATCAGAATGAATACATAACAATATGCTAAGGGAACAAAGCCTAAGCGAAAACAATCAAAAAATGCTAAAAATCCCAAAATTAGCAAAACCCGAGCCATAGTCCCACTTCTCAAAACTTAGAAATTTTCACATCATTAGATTTTTCGTCTTTCCACGAGTTCATACATACCAAGAACACAAAAATCGGAGTCCAAATCACCCCTCAAATACCTATTTAAAACCCTCTTAAACTCAAGCCCTAACCTCTATTTTAGTCTTTCATTTCCATCAATTACAGCCCTAAATCCATGAAAATCTACCATAGAATTGAGTTTTAGGTCCAAAAATCCTTACCTCAACGAAGTCCCTTGATTTCTCTCTTCAGAATCACTCCAAAAACTCCAAGGTTAAAGGAAAAAATGGTGAAATAACCCAAAATCGCGAAATGAAATAATATATAAGGTATACCCAGATTTTTCCGCATCTTCTGTCCAAAATCCGCTTCTGCGGTACCGCATATGCGGCCAAAAGAACCTCTTCTGCGGTCTTTCATTTAAAAGCATGAACCGCATCTGCAATAGAAATTCTGCATCTGCAGCTTCGCAGATGCGGCCACCTTGACCGCTTCTACGAAAACTGCTCACCCAAGCCAACTTTCGCATATGCGGCCTCCACCCTCGCACGTGCGGTACCGCACCTGCGGACTCCAAACCGCAGGTGCGAAAGCTCCAGAAGCAGTAATTTTTCTTCAATCTCTCAAGTTCCAAAATCTTCCCGTTAACCATCCCAAATCACCCCGAGGCCCCCGGGACCTTAACCAAAAGCACAAACATAACCCAATACCTTATTCAAACTAGTTCCAACCATCAAAACACTTCAAACAACATCAAATTTTCCAAATCACATCGAATTCAAACCTAAGTTTCTAAAATTTTTCGAAATACGCTTTCCATTAAAAACCCAACCAAATCACGTCCGAATGACCTAAAATTTTGCACATACATCTCAAATGATACAACGAAGCTACAGCAACTCTCAGAATTCTATTCCGACCCTCGGATCAAAAACTCACCTACCAACCGGAAATCGCCAAAATATCAACTTCGCCAATTCAAGCCTAATTCTACTCCGGACCTCCAAAACCCATTCCGATCATACTCATAAGTCATAAATGACCTTCCGAAGCTAACTGAACCATCAAAACTCACATCCTAGCCCTCTAACCAATAAGTCAACATTCGGTTGACTTTTCGAAATTAAACCTTCTTAAAAGAGACTAAGTGTCTCAAACCTTACCAAAATTATTCCGGACTCGATCCGACCAACCTGATACCACAAAACACAGATGAAGAAGCATAAATGGGAGAAACGAAGCGATAACTCATGAGACGATTGGTCGGGTCGTTACAGCAAGCATGATGGAAATTGAAGGGAAGAGGAAAAGGAAGAAACTTTCACACTCGCCCATTTTATTGCTTAACATAGTGGCTCAAATTTTCCAAGAAGTGTTGGGATTAGACTCAATACTATTCTTTGTACCATTACTTCTGTAGTTAGCTAGATACACTGATAATTCTTCTTTGTCGCTCCGCTCATTGTTAGAGTTGTTCGAGCTTGAGTTGCTCGACTCACTTATCCGAGTTACAGCTTTTTCAGCCAATAGAGGACTCTAGTTTTGGCTTGTTTATGCATGATTTTATTACAGGTACTTCTTCATTTTTTTCTGATTTAGGTTTTATTTATACAGATCAATTTTACTAAAATAATTTACGCATAAATGATACCTCATCCTAGTTGTGCTTTTAGATGAAAAAAGATGCACATAACATGCACAAGACTCATTTGTTAACTTTTTGAAAGAATAAAATATCATATTTATTTATTTTTTTGTGAAAAAAATTCATCATGTAGCACTAATTTCTCTACTATGCATATAAATTCTCTTAATATAATATTCGTAATAAGGTTTATTTACTTTGAAATATATCCTTGCCCCGGTCGTGGTGTATGAGTTAACACAAGTTTAATATTTTTTCTTTTGGATTGTGCCAAATTAGTTGCTTGAAATATGAGTATTTCAGGTTAATATTATCCAACTAAAAGATTATTAGCATTTGCTAGGTTGTAAAATAGGAAATATCAGAATTAATAGTTTTAATTTTTTTGTGCAGCATGTCACGCTTAAACAAGTTACAATCTTGCTGGTGATTCTCATTGTATTGAGTGAGATCAATGTTGGAAAGGCACCAAATTGAATTTCCCTTGCTTATAACTCCATGGTGCTATAGGGAAGTACTAGCACGAAAGTATTTAACATGGAAGCATCTCAAAACTTCCGTTATGATTGGAAATGTTCCTTTGCCAGTAGTGGGTTTTTAGCCTTGCCACTTCTTGTACTATCTTTCTTTCTTAGTAAGACCCCAAGAGTTCTCATTAAAAAAAAAGGCGTACAGAGGAGGAAAAGCATCCCTTAAGATCTTGAAGAAATGTGGAGCAGAAGTAGAGTTGTAGATTTTGGCAGACATGATAGAAAATGAAGGTAAGAGGAAAAGGAAGAAATTGCCACACTAGTCCATTTTACTACTAAACATAGTGGCTCAAATTTTCCATCAAGTGTTGGGCATAGATTTAATACTATTCTTTAGACCTTTACATCTACATTCATCTATATACACCTATAATGCCTTCTTTTTCACTCCGCTCATTGCCGGAGTTGTTCGAGTTTGAGTCGCTGGACTCACTTATCCAAGTTACCTCTTCTTCGGCCGACTGAGGACTTTTGTCTTGGCATATTTGGAAATGATTTTAGCACAAGTAATGCTTCATTTATTTGTTATTTAGAGTTTCTTTATATAGATCAGTTTTACTAAAATAGTATACACAAAAATAATACCTCACTGTAGTAGCGCTTTCAGATGAAAAAAGTTGCAGATAACATGCACATGACTCATTTGTTAACCATTTAAGGACTAAAATCTCCTATTTATTTTATTATTGTGAAAAAATACATCAAGTAACATCAATCTCTCTAGTATGCACAAAAAATCTCTTAATATAATTTTCGTAAGAAAATTTATTTACTTTGAAATATATCCATGCCCTTGTCGTGGAGGATGAGTTAATGTAGATTAATATTTTCTCCTTTGGCTTGTTCCAAATTAGTTGCTAGAAATATGAGTGTTCAAAGTTACTATTATCCAACTAACCATTATTAGCATTTTCTATGTTGTGAAATAGGAAATATCAGAATATATAATTTTAAATCTTTGTGCTTCATACTGCATGTCACATTTAAATAAGTTACAATCCTGTAGGTGATTTTCATTATATTGAGTGAGATCAATGTTGGAAAGGCACCAAAGTGGATTTCCCTTGCTTATTGCTCCATGGTGCTACGGGAAAGTACTAGCACGAAAGTAGTAAACAGGACACTATCTCACAACTTCCGTTATGGTTAGAGATGGTCCTTTGCCAGTAGTGGGTTTTTAGCTATGCCACTTCTTGTACAGTCTTTCATTATTAGTGATACCCCTAGGTTTATCATTAAGAAATGGCATATAGAGGAGGAAAAAGCATTCCTTAATATGGTTAGGAAATGTGGAGTAGAAGCAGAGCTGTAGATGTCGGAAGGCATGATAAAAAATGAAGGCAAGAGGAAAAGGAAGAAACTGTCGCACTGTAACGACCCAACCGGTCGTTTTGAGATCCGGCGCGTCATTCAGCAGTTTGAAGCCATGAGCAGCTTCATCTCAGGTATATTGACTTTGTGTGTATGGTCAAAATTAAAATTCAGGAAGTTTGGAGTCAAATCTAAATGGAAATTCCTATTTTGAAAGCTTAAAGTTGAAGAAATAAACTAGGATTGGAATTTTGAGTAAATGACCTCGGAATCGGAATCCGAAGATTCCAACAGGTTCGTATGATAATTTCAGACTTGGGCGTATGCTCGGATCGGGTTTTGGATAACTCGGGAGCGTTTTGGCGACTATTGTGGAAGATAGCATTTTAGAAGAAATTGCATCAGTTTGGCTTAAAATTCATTTCAGTGTTATTGATGTCCGTTTGGGATTTCCGAGACTAGGAGTAGCTCCGTATGGTGATTCTAGATTTGGGACCGCGGTCGGCAGTGAATTCGGAGGTTCGTAGGTCATTTTGGAGCCGTTTGGCCAAAGATATAAATTTGAAGGTTTTTGAGAAAATTCGACCAGAAGTGGAAATTTTGATATCGGGCTCGAAATGTGAATTTTATGGTTCGGATAGCTTCGTTAGGTGATTTGGGACTTAGGAGTGTGTCCGGAATATTTTTGTGATGACCGGTGTAGAATTAAGCTTGAATTGNNCAAAGTTAGTATTTTGGCGAATTCCGGTTGATAGGTGAGATTTTGATCCGAGGGTCGGAATGGAATTCCGAAAGTTTATGTACCTTCGTTATATTATTTTGGACTTGTGTGCAAAATTTGAAGTCAATCGGACTTGATTTGATAGGTTTCGACATCGAAAATAGAAGTTGGAAACTTCAAAGTTCATCAAGCTTGGATTGGAGGTTGATTCATAATTTTAGCATTGTTTGATGTAATTTGAGGCCTCGAACAAGTCCATAATGTATTTTGGGACTGGTTGGTGTGATTGGTCGGGGTCCCGGGGGCCTCGAGTGTGTTTCGGGTTGTGATTACGCTCTTATTTGATATTTCAACGTCGTTTCTTTTAACATAAAGGGGACTATATTAAACAAATGAGCTCCAAATTCAGTTTTTTTTAACCATTAGATTCGTATCGAAATTACAGAGCCATAGGAAAAAGAATCATCGAATTTGGAAATCGTATGAGGAAGTTATGCTCATTTTTGTGTCGGGAAAAATTGTTGCTTCTGGTATGCTCGCAATTGCGAACAAAGTATGGGAATTGCGAA
>MU671842.1:7687-32121 GCA_026770625.1 Nicotiana glauca
ATTCTTGAGTTAGAGGGCTCGGATGTGATTTCTAGTGATTTGGTTAGCTTCGGGGGATGATTTGTGACTTAGTGTCACGACCCCAGTTCACCCTCCATGAACATGTCGTGATGACACATAGTCCCTATGACTAGGTAAGCCTAACAATGCGAAAGATAAACCAAAATTTGCGGAAGAAAATAAATAAAACTGAACTGGTAAAATAAACAGGGTTTAAGGTGTCGCTCGACACATACCACAACAATTCTCAAACCTAACAAAAACTCCCCAAAACCCGAAAACTCACAAATCACAAGCTAAGGGATACATAAGAAGCTCTGACTCAAGAATATCTATACAAAGGAGAAAATACTGGAAGAACTATACTTAATAGAGAAAAGCTGGAAAGGGACTCCTCGGTCTGCGGACGTAGAAGATATACCTTGAAGTCTCTACCAATACACCTTCTTCCAAAGCTGATAGAACTGAACGAGAGTACCTATATCTGCACAACAAAAATGTGCAGAAGAGTAGTATGAGCACACCACGGCGGTGCCCAGTAAGTACCAAGACTAACCTCGGTGGGGTAGTGACGAGGAACAGTCAAGGCACCTATCGGTTGATAAACAGTATAATCATAGGAATAATGGTAACTACATATGAATATGTAAAGAATGCATGAACGACCAAAAATGCTACAATTCACAACAAGGGATAAATACAACAATTAACAACAAGAATATAATAAACGATGATACAAAACGACGGCAGAATCACAACCCAAATCCTAAGGTCACAACACAGCTAAGAAAGAAACAAGTCAATAATTCATATCATACAATGATGTTCATAGAAGGTCTTATTCTACTCTTTCAACAATTTTCACCAAGTCTCGGGCTAACCACAACTCGCGAAGACCCAGCATCTGAAATCTAGCAATTGACATCCCATGCCCCATCAATCTCATGGTCATACCGACAACTAACTGTCTAACTAGGGCCACTCTCCCAAATATAATGGATAAGCGAGGGCGTACCTCCACCCTTAGAGAATCAGGAGGAATTCACCTTTAATAGGGGTGCTCAGCTACGTGTATGCTTGTGCAGATGTTTCTAACAAAGATTTTACCAACCAGCAAACATGAAAAAAAAAGGACGGACCGCACATACGATGTTCCCTCAGAACTCCCAAGCGGTAACGTTCATACAGGTAAACAACCCACAATCACAATAGAAACAAATAGGAATGCCTCAACAGGACATCACAACTCTATACAATCAATCCCTGACATAGCCCATCTTATTTCGCCACGTGTGCAATAAATAATATAATAGGCACCACCTTATTTCGCCACACGTGCATAACAATGTTCCCACCTTATTCTGCCACATGCACAACCCACATATTAGCATATAACATATCTCACCTTATTACGCCGCATGTGCAAAACATCAACAACAACAATAGCACGACAAAGACCTCGTGCAACCTTTCAACCACAACCGCACGGCAGGAACCTCGTGCATCACAGTAGCAACAATTAACAGGGTGGAAATCTGAAAAGAATAATAAATGCAGCAGCATAATAAGGCAAATCAACGAAAAAATAATTACTACCAAGATAAAGCAGAAACACAGGGTAAACACAACTCAATCTCAAATACCAATGAGGGTATCCCAGGATACCGTCCTGTAGCCCTCTCCTCAACTGTCCAATGGATCTCCCGGGATACCGTCCCATAGTCCAGCTCTCGTACCAGTATTAAAGGATCTCCTGGGATACCGTCCCGTAGTCCAATCATTTATGTGCAGGGGATCTCCCGAGATACCGTCCCGTAGTCCTAAAATAAAAGTGCACGGAGATCTCCCGGGATACCGTCCCGTAGTCCCAGTGTAAATGCGCAATCACAGCCAGAAACAAACCAAGGGATAAGTATGAAAAACAGAGTAGCAGATAGAACTAGCCTAGCATGCTTCACGTAGTACGATTAAACAACTTAGCAATTTGGCAATTATGTCAGGTAGACATGCTTTCCTAATCTAGCAAAAGTAATAGGCTTCAAGTAATATAAAGTAAATAAGAAACAAAGTTAAATGTTAAAAACTTAAGTAAAACCGGATTTTCATCAATCGGCTCAAGTACAACTTCATATTTGGTGATTACAAGGATCTAAGATCCTAAAGGATCAATTTACCACAAATAAATCCGAACACGCACTCGTCACCTCGCGTGCAAGGAATACAATCAACATAGAAGACTCAAATCCTAAGGGGAGGTCCCCCACACAAGGTTAGGCAAGATACTTACCTCGAACCGGCTAAAATAAACTAGCAACCACGTTTTGGCCACGAGTTCTCGACTACAAATGGCCCAAATCTATTCAATTAAATCACACATTGTAATCAACATCTCAAGCAACTGATTCTATTATTTAATTCAAAGCTAAAGCGCGAAATTAGGTAAAAATAACCAAAATGCCCCTCCAGCCAACGTCTCGGAATCGAATAATTTTTACATTTTCAGAACCCCCGTACTCTCACGAGTCCAACCATATAAAAATCTCCCAAATCGGAGGTCAAATGCCCACTCAAGTCACAATAACTAAGTCTAAGAAGTTTCACCTAATTTTCCAAATTTTGACCTTGAATTCGAATTCTAATGGTGGATTTAACTAGATATTGATAGAAAACAACTAAATGAGGTTAAATAAACATTACCCACTAATCTTCTCTTCAAAATCCACCCAAAATTGCCTTCTCCCAAACTCCCAATTAATTTTCCAACTTTTGAAACAAACCCTCGGATTATTCTATTTCATACCAGTGATTTTCGCTTTTGCGGTCCAGGGACCGCTTCTGCGGTCTCGCTTTGCATAAAACCAACCGCTTCTGCGGTTTCTCTTAATTACCCGACCAACCGCTTCTGCGGTCCACCCATCGCAGAAGCGAGTTCGCTTCTGCGGAACTTACACCGCTTCTACGGTTCCCAAGCCAACGTCCACTTTTCACTCCTGCGGTGACCAAGCTGCTTCTTCGGCTCCGCTTCTGCGGTTCCCAAGCCGCAGAAGCGAAAATACCAAAAGGCCTGCTTCAATTTTCTTCTAACTTCAAAATTTATCCGTTGAGCATCCGAAACACACCCGAGGCCCCCGAGACCTCAACCAATCACACACACAAGTCATATAACCTAACACGGACTCGCTCGAAGTTCCAATTCGTATAACACAACATCGAAACGACAAATCAAACCAAAAATCAAGTTTATGAACTTCTAAATCTTTAAATATCGAAACCCATGCCGAAACCTATCAATTCAACTAGGAATGATGCCAAATTATGCAGACAAGTCTAAAATGACATAATGGAGTTGTTCCAACTCTCGGAATCGCATTCCGACCCCGATATCCCAAAAGTCAACTGTGGGTCAAACTTCTTCATTTTCCAACTTCAACTTTTGTCGAAATGCCTCAATTTACTCTACGGACCTTCAAATATGAATCCGGGCGCGCAGCTAAATCCAAAATCACCATATGAAGCTGTTGAGATCATCCACGGCCTATTACGAGGTCGTTTACCCAAAGTCCAATTCCCATCAACTTTTCACTGTTCTAACTTCCAAAACAAGGTTTCTTCTCTAAATTTGACTCTAAACCATCTGAAAGCCGAGTCCCACCATGCACACAAGTCGATACTCATATTCCGAAGCTGTTCCAGACCTTATGCCGCCAAACGGGGCTTAATTTCTCAAAACGACCGATCGGGTCGTTACACTTAGGAGCATGATCGGAAGTGATTTTGGAGACCCGGTGTAGAATTAGGCTTGAATTGGCGAAGTTAGTAATTTGGCGATATCCGGTTGATAGGTGCAATTTTGATCCGAGGGTAGGAATGGAATTCTGAGACTTGTAGTAGCTCCGTTAGGTGATTTTGGATATATGTGCAAAGTTTTAGGCTATTCGGAGGAAGTTAGGTCGGGTTCTTGATCGAATGTGCAATTCGGAAGTGTGTAAGAAACTTAGGCTTTGATTTGAGGATAATTGAAGATTTTGATGTTAACGATAGTGTTTTGATGGTTTGAGCGAGTTTGAATAAGGTAATAGATCATGTCTGTGCTTTTGTTGAGGTCCCGGGGGCCTCGGGGTTAGATCGGGTGTTAAAAACGAGAAATTTTGAGTTTGGCTTCAGGTTTGTATTGCTGGTTCTGTTGTTTCCGCATCTGCGGAAAAGGGACTTCATAAGCAGTTCTGCAGATGCGGTTAAGGGGTCACAAAAGCGGTTCTGGGAGGTTTGGAACTCTTCCACAAAAGCGGACAAAGGTCCGCACAAGTGTCAACCGCAGGTGCGGTTTAAGACCGAAGAAGCGATCCCTGGGGATTTAAGTGAGATCGCAGAAGTGATCATTTGGTCGCGGTTTCGGTGACCGCAGGTGCGGTAATTTAACCGCAGAAGAGGAAATCGACCTGGGTTTGAGTGAACAGTGTTTCATGATTTTGAAAGAAAAGAAAATATTTGGGACTTCGAACTAAGGAAATTTTGGGCGATTTTTGTAGAGGGTTTCGAGGGCTATCATTAGGTAAGGCTTCCTGGACCTAGATTATGTTATTATTGTGCATAAACATGGATTAACACTGAAAATCCAAAGAATTAAAGGTTAAAATGGAGGTTAGGGCTTGAGCTTTTGAAATGAGAATTTGGGATTTGTGGGAGCATTTGGACTCCGATTTTGATGAATTTTATATGTACGGACTCGTGGAGAGACGAGGAATCCGGTGATGTGAATTTCGTAATTTTTTGAGAAGTGGGCCTAGGGCTCTGGTTTTGCCAACTTCGTGATTTTTGGTATTTTTTGAGTCTTTTCGATTGGGTCGTGTTCTATTAGCCTTTTGAAACGTATTCGTTGTGGTTTTGGCCAAATTCGACGTGCGAGGAGGTGGATTTGAGAGGAAAAGTCATAGCGGACTAGTCTTGTGGCTGGTTTGCGGTGAATAATAGATGTAGATGATGACTTGAGGGTTTGATACCCCAGTATATCACACTGTAACGGTATATTGAGGCGAGATAACTACTCTATGGTGAGTGCGAGGTCGTTTGTGATCGGGGAATATGGCATAGTCCGTCCGAGTGATGTTCATACTATGTTATTGACTAGAAATTGATTGGTAAACATCCTACTTGGATTGTTATGAGTATATTTGGGCTGCGTACCGATTATTTGGATCCCTTAGGGATTATTATCACTGTTTCCATGATTCTTAGCATATTTTCATGATATCAGTCCTAAGTTAAACACTCTCTCGAAATGATTAGTAAATTTCTAAAGTTTTAAACACTTAAGCTATAATTCCTGATAATTGGAAATGAAAATGATAAATTTGATGTGCCCGTGTGGCTTGCATGCATATAACTAGACTAATTGTGGATCGGGCTGCACGCCACAGCGAATGCTACGATGATATTGCGCTTGGGCTGTAGGAGCCCCTCCGGAGTCTGAACCCCCACAGTGAGCGCGAGTACCCAAATGGATCGGGCTGTACACCGCAACGGTCATGTTCATTGCATTGCATTCATGGTTTGATGTTTATCTAATCTAGTTGTTTCTGTTTTGTTGCCATTTCACCGTTAACTATGCTAAATTGTTCGTGTTAGCTTTACATTGTGGTATTTTTGGGATTTCTTACTTTCAGTCATTATATATGGCTATTACCACTGAGTTGGAAGTACTCACTTTACTCTCTGCACCATGTGTGCAGATTCAGGTGTCTTGGGAGCATAGTTGAGCTATTTGCTGCTTTTAGAGTTTTTCAGGAGTTGTTGAGGTAGCTGCCTGACGTCCGCAGGACCCTACTTCTCCCCTATCCCTTTTATCTTTCCGTGTTTTAGAACGTCAGTATTACTGAGGAATTATTACTCTGTGTTATTATAGGCTCTAGACTCATGACCCCAGGTCTTTGGGAGATGTTGGTTATGTCAGTGTCTCATACTGTCTCGATCTAAATTATTGGTTAATAGACTTGTTAAACTGTTACTTCAATGCTATAAATTGGTAATGGGATGTGTGATTGGGTTGTGAGTGTCATATGGTCGGGTTTGCCTAGCAATTGTGTTGGGCGCCATCACGACCAGGATTGGGGCCGTGACATTAAGGCTTCGGAACACAGGATTTACTTTCAAAACATATGATGACCTTTTGGTTCATCACATTCTCCACCTCTAAAACAATCGTTCGTCCTCGAACGGACATAAGAAAAGCACCTAAGTCAGAGAAAACATGGGGATATCGGTTCTGCATATCGGACTTGGACTCCTTTACTGAACACGAACTGAAGGAAAACTGTTCCATCTTAACTAACAAACTTGCCTGTCGAGAGTTGCTACTGACTCCTCCTTTTAGGACAAGTCCTTGTCCAACTGGATAGTGCTGATATCTAACACGTGGGATGGACTGCCGTGATATTTCCGAAGCATGGACACATGAAATACTAGATGCACGACTGATAAACTCAGTGGAAACTCAAGTTTGTAAGCCACCTCTCCCACTCGATCAAAAATCTCAAAGGGACTAAAGAATCGAGGGCTTAGCTTGATCTTCTTTCCAAATCTCATCATGCCCTTCCTAGACGACACCCGAAGCAACACCCGTTAGCCGACCATGAATGCCGCATCATGAACCTTTCGGTCGGCATAACTCTTTTGCCTGGAATGAGCTGTCCGAAGCCTATCATGAATGATTTTCACCTTGTCCAAGGCATCCTACACTAGATCTGTACCCAACAACCGAGCCTCTCCCTGCTCAAACTACCCAATCGGCGATCGATATCGCCTACCATATAAATCCTTACAAGGAGCCATGTTTATGCTCGACTGGTAACTATTGTGGTAGGCAAACTCCGCTAAGGGTAAGCGCTGATCTCATAAGCTTCCAAAGTCTAACACAGGCTCAGAGTATATCCTCTAAAATATTAATAGTACACTCAAACTATCCATTCGTTTGAGGATGAAATGCTGTGCTTAACTCGATCCGTGTGCCCAACTCACGTTGAACTGCCCTCTAGAAATGTGAGGTAAACTGCGTACCTCGGTCAGAAATGATAGACCTGGTCATACCATGAAGACGAACAATCTCCTGGATATAGATCTCAGCTAACCTCCCGGAAGAATAGAAGACTGTTACATGAATGAAATGCACTGACTTGGTTAGCCTATCAACAATTAACCACATTGCATCAAACTTCCTCTAAGTTCGTAGGAGTCCAACAAACTAGTCCATAGTGATTCGCTCACCCTTCCACTCATGAATCTCAATCCTCTAAAACAAACCACCAGGTCTCTGATGCTCGTACTTTACCTTCTGACAATTCAAACATCGAGCCACATACGCAAAAATATCCTTCTTCAACCACCTCCACCAGTAATGTTGCTGCAAATACTGATACATCGTAGCGTCACCCAGATGAATAGATTACCGGGAACTATGGCCATCCTTCAGAATAAACTCTCGAAGTCCATCTACATTATGCACACACACTCGACCCTACATCCTTAACACTCCATCATCTCCAACAATAACTTTCTTGCACCACCGTTCCGTACTGTGTCCTTTAGGACACACATCATCATACTATCGATCTCAGATACGCTCAAATAATGAAGAATGGGCGACTCTACAAGCTAATATACGGCTGAGATGAGAAATATCCAACCTCACAAACTGATTGGACAAAGCTTGAACATCCAAAGCAAGCGGTCTCTCACCAATCAGAATATATGAAAAACTGCCCAAACTAACTGACTTCCTATTCAAAGCATCGGCCTCTACATTGGACTTCCCCTGATGGTATAACATGGTAATATTGTTGTCATTCAACAGCTCCAACCATCTTCTCTGCCTCATATCTAGCTCCTTCTGCTTGAACAGGTACTGAAGACTCTTGTGATTCGTGAACACCTCACATGACACGCCTTATAAATAGTGCCTCCAAATCTTCAATGCCTGAACAATGGCTGCTAGTTAGTCCAAACCATGGAGTGGATAGTTCTTCGCATGAATCTTCAACTTCCATGAAGCATAAGAAATAACCTGCCCATCCTGCATCAAAACCGCACCAAGTCCAATACGAGATGCATCAAAATACACTGTGTATGACCTTGAACCTGTGGGCAAAACTAATACCAATGTTGTAGTCAAAGCTGACTTGAGCTTTTCAAACCTCATCTCACACTCGTCCGACCATCTAAACTAGGCACCCTTCAGGGTCAACCTGTTCATAGGGGATGCTATAGATGAAAACCCCTCCATAAATCGACAGTAGTACTCCTCTAAACCCAAGAAGCTCCGGATCTCTATAGCTGACGCGGGTCTAGTCTAGTCCTTGACTGCCTCTATATTCTTCGGGTCCACCTGAATGCCCTCGGATGATACAACATGACCCAAGAACGAAACTAAACTCAACCAGAACTTACATTTTGAAAGCATGACACATAACGAGCTGTCCCTTAAATTCTTAAGAACCACTCTCAGAAGCTGCTCATGCTCCTCCCGACTGCAGAAATAGATCAAAATATCATCAATGAAGACAATCACAAAGGAATCCAGGCAAGTCCTGAACACTCAATTCATCAAATCCATAAAAGTTGCTGGGTCATTCGTCAACCCAAATGACATCACCAAGAACTCATAATGCCCATACCGAGTGCATAAAGTTGTCTTAGGGATATCAGATGCCCTAATCCTCAATTGGGGGTACCCAGATCTCAAATCGATCTTCAAAAACACTTTGGCACCCTAAGTTGATCGAACAAATCATCAATCCTCGGCAATGGATACTTATTCTTGATTGTAACCTTGTTCAACTGCCGATAATCTCTACACATCCTCATCGACCCTTCCTTCTTTTTCACAAATAACACCGGCACAACCCAGGTAGAGACACTAGGTCTAATAAATCCCTTATCAGGCAAGTCTTGCAGCTTCTCCTTCAATTCTTTCAACTCTGGTGGAGCCATGTGATATGGAGGTATAGAAATTGATTGAGTGCCCGGGTCCAAATTAATCCAGAAGTCAATATCCCGGTCGGGTGGCTTCACCGATAGGTTTAAGGGGAATACCTCAGAAAACACACAAATAATAGGCACAGAATCCATAAAAGGAACCTCAGCACTAGAATCATGAACATACGCTAAATAGGCCAAACATCCCTTATCAACCATACGCCGATCCTTCATATATGAGACCCTAAGGGTGGAATGACCAGGAGTCCCTCTCCCATCTAAATGAGGTAACCCCGTCAAGGCTAAGGTCACAGACTTGGCACGGCAATCAAAAATAGCGTGGTAAGGTGATAACCAGTCTGTCCCTAATATGACATCAAAATCAACCATATCCAAAAGTAACAAGTCTACTCGGGTCTCAAGACCCCCAATAACAAACATACAAGAATGATAAACACGATCGACCATAATAGAATCACCCACCGGTGTGGACACATATATAAGAGCACTCAAAGAATTAATCGGCATGATCAAATATGGTGCAAAATAAGATGACACATAGGAGTATGTAGGCCTGGATCAAATAGCACTAAAGCATCCCTACTACAAACCAAAACAGTACCTATGATAACTGCGTTGGAGGCCTCAGCCTCAGGCCTGGCTGGAGGAGCATAACATCGAGGCTAGGCCTCTCCACTCTGAAACTATTGGCTGGACTCCACCTCTAGTGGCCTGACGACTACCTCTAATACCTTTACCTTCACCTCTAGCACCTCTACCTGCACCTCTAGTTCGCTGAGCGCGTAGTGGAACACTCGGTGCCTGAACTATGGCACATGAACCCTAATGTTGATAGTTGCTCAGTGCTTAAGAGAAAAACCTAAAAATATGCTTCGTGTTGCTAGAAGTATAACAAGCCCTCGGCTATTGGGACTGACAACCCTGAAAACTATGGAGCGGAGGTGCGCTGATAGGAGCTGGCGATGCACTGTAGGACTGTTGATCAGAATACTGCATAAGAGAATTATGAACACCTGGAGCACCGTGAGAAGCCTGTAGTGCTGAATGAAATAGCCTGGAAGGATGGCCCCTACCAAAAGAATCCCTGCCTCCAGATGAGGCACCACTGAACCTGCCCGAAAAATGAGGCCTTCTGTCAGACCCGTGACCACTCCCCTATGATAGAACCATCTCAACTCTCATAGCCACATTGACCGCATCCTGAAAAGAAATCATGCTCCTCGTCTACTTAGCCATCCACAATCGTATAGGTTGAACGAGTCCCTCAATGAACCTCCTCGCGCTCTCTCTCTCATAGTGGGAAGTATAAGAAGAGTATGACGGGCCAAGTCAATAAATCTGGTCTCGCACTGAGTGACCATCATAGAACCCTGCTAGAGACGCTCAAATTGCCTCTGATAGTTCTTCCTCTAAGGGATAGGAAGAAACTTCTCCAAAAATAGCTGAGAGAACAGATTCCATGTCAAAGTCGGTGACCCAACTGGTCTAGCCAAACAATAATCCCTCCATCAAGTGTTGGCGGATCTAGATAGATGAAAAAAAGCAAAGTCGACCCCATTGGTCTCCACTATCCCATGTTTTGTAGAACCTCATGATAGTTGTCCAAATAATCTTGGGGATCCTCAAAAGATGTACCCCAAAAGTAGTAGGAAAAATCATGGTGAACCTGTCCAACCTCTAAAAGGCATCAACAAACATACTTGGCTCTCAACGGTCTGTGCCACAACACCCGACTGAACTACCCCAGCTGGCAGAGCTACTGGAGTCTGAAACTGGGGAGCCATCTACTCCAAAGTGTGAGTAGCAGGAGTATGGGCTCCTCATCCAGCCTAAGAGACGGCTGGTGCTACAGGAAGCAAGCGTGCCTGGGCGACAGTTCTCATAAATCCCACTAGGCGGGTTCAGAGCATCCTGAAGTACCGGGATGGCAATAAACCCCTCTAGGACCTGGTTGGCCCCACTAGAACTGACGGGGCTGAAACCGCATCGTCAAACTCAACCTGAGGCTCCACTGCTGGTGCTGCTGCTCGAGCTCTAGGCTGAGCCCTGCCCCTACCTCGGGCCCTAGCACGGCCTCGACCTATGCCCCTTGCAGGATAGGCTACTGGGGCTCGGGCTGCTGGTCAGCTGATGAAGCAGTACACATTCCCAGCATCTGTGAAAGAACATATTAGAAGTTAAATTAGCATAGAGAAATCAAGTCGCACGACAAGAAAGAATAAATGTGAAGTTTTTCCTAACTGTATAGCCTTTGGGCGATAAATACAGACGTCTCCATATCGATCCCTCAAACTCTACTAAGCTTGTCCATGGATTGTCAGACTTAAGAAACCTAGAGCTCTGATACTAACTTGTCACGACCCGGATTTCCCACCATCAGGAGTTGTGATGGCACATAATAGTGAAAGCTAGGCAAGCTAAACTATTCTGATTTAATAACTCTTTTCATTTGTAATCTCTTAACAATTTCATGTCAACATATTATAAACATCGGAAAATAATAATGTGGAAGAAAGAAATTTAACATTTAGGCTAATACCAATGTGAATCCATAAACATAAACCACCCAGAACTGGTGCCACATTCTCACAGACTATCTAAGGATACTACAAATAGGGACCGAACAAAACAAATACATGTTTGTCTCTGAAATAGTAAAGAACAGAAGAAAAACTAGATAGGAAGGGGATTCCAAGGCATGCAGACACCTGCAGGACTACCTCTGGTCTCCTGATGGACTGAAGGCAGACACCTCACTGTGGTCCAAAAGCTCCAACACCGAGATCTCCACATATTGCATAATGTAGTAACAGCACAACCGACCCCATGTGCTGGTAATTGTCGAGCCTAACCTCAGAGAAGTAGTGACGAGGCTAGGATGAGACTACCAAATAAACTTGTGCAGTTAAAGCATATATAGCGGAAACGTAAAGGCAGAAATTTACAGTTAAATATAGGAGGGAGAAAGATGTTGCGTGGAATATTAGGTAATAGTAGAAACCAATAGAGAAATGTAAAGAACCATAGTTCAATTATCAGCAAGAATTAGGAACTCAAAAATACGTGCACGACATCACCCTTCATGCTTTTACTCTCACCTCACCATAAGAATCAATTGAATTGGCACGACATCACCCTTCGTGCTTTTACCTCATATAATTATGGCACAGAATTATCCTTCGTGCATTATCACTCATATCATCATGGCACACCATTGTACATTGTGCGGCACGATATCACCTTTCGTGCTTTAATAATCACAATATCTCACGACATCACCCTTCATGCATTAACACTCTCAAAATCACGCACGGCATCACGTACAGCGTCACCCTTCGTGCTTTACACTCTTCCTCATCCAAGCAACAATCACAATGAAATTTGGGCAAGGGAATCAATAATATCACAATAAAGTCCCGATAAGGGAACAATACCATATCAATAATATCCCGACAAGGGAAATAATATCAAAAAGAATAACCTCCCGACAAGGGAGTTAACAACATGTCTCATCTCATTTCCACAACTGCTTCACAACATAAGCCTCAGCTTGAGCCACTGCTCAATAATGGTCAATTACCAAGAATACTTTCATAAATCTTTTTCAATAATGATAATCATCATATAAAGCATGAATAATACACAATGGAGCCACATTAATCACAATACAAGACACACGGGCATGCTTGACACCAACCTATAGATACTTCTCACCACACCTATACTTTCTACGCAACAATAACCCATAGCAACTAAGACCCCTACTCCTATTTCCTCAAGCTAAGGTTAGACCACACACTTACCTCAACTTCCATGGCCAACTCAAGCCTCAAACATTGCTTTTCCTTTAGAATTCGCCTCCAATTTACTTGTATCTAGTCCAAATTAATGTAACAATATCAATAAATGCTAAAGAATTCATACACAATACTTAATTGTAGGTTTTCTATCAATTTGCCCAAAAAGTCAAAATTAACCCCGGGCCCGCTTGGTCAAAACTTGAGGTTTGGACCAAAACCCGATCACACATTCATCCATAAGCACGAATATACATTTTTTTTTGAAATATGACTCCAAAACAAGGTCTAAATTCCAATTATTCAAAGAGCACTAATTCTACCCAAAATCCCTAATTCTACCACGGAAGAACAAGGTTTAGGCCTAGAAATATAATGGTTGTTGATGAAAAAATGAAGGAGATGAATTTCAGAACACATACCTATGATTTGGTGATTGAACTTTCTTTCAAAAATCTCTTAAGGTCTGATTTTAGGTAAGGAGATATGGAAAATGGCTTGTTCCCATTTTTCGTTCTGCGCATTCGCGAAGGGTCAGGCCCAGATGGCTTTCGCATTCGCGTTGGATGGATCGCATTCATGCAGCTTTAGTGCCTCATACCTTTGCGTTCGCGGTCAAGTGGCCGCGCTCGCGTAGAACAAAATCCCTTCCCCCAGTCCTCGACCAAAAGGCGTTCGCGTTCGCGATGGCAGGCCAACATTCGTGAAGGGTAACACCCCTAAGGCTTCATGTTCGCACCTGTTTTTCGCATTCGCATAGAAGGAATTTTACTTTAGACTGACTTACCCTTCGCGTTCGCGAGAGTCCCTTCGCGAACGTGAAAAACAAAGCACCAACAAACCAGAAACAGCAAACTTGCAATATTTCCTAAGTATAAAACCATCGTGTGGCCTATTCAAAACTCACCCGAGCCCTCGGAGCTCGAAACCAAACATGCACACTAACTTAAAAACATCATATGGACTTAATAGTGTGATCAAATCGCTAAATTAACATCTTTAACAATGAATTTAGCATCAAAATCAAACAAAAATCTCAAGAACCCTTAAGTTCAAATTTTAACATCCGAGGGTCGGATTCGCGCCATATCAAGTCCGTTTCTTACCAAATTTTATAAGCTCAACTTAAATACCATATAACACCTGTATCGGGCTCTGAAATAAAAATACGGGCCGGATACTATTAAATTCAAACACATTTAAATTTCCAAGAACTCTTATAATTTCAGTTAAACAACCTTCTTCAAATATTCATTTCTCGGGCTTGGGACCTCGGAATTCAATTTCGGGTATACGTACAAGTCCCATATTATCCTACAGATCCTTCAGGACCGTCAAATCACGGGTCCGGATCCATTTACCTAAAATGTTGACGGAAGTCAACTTAAATTTAATTTTAAAGGCTAAATTAGCATTTTTATCAGATTCTCACATAAGCGTTCCGGATTTACACCCGGACCACACACGCAAATCAAGGTGCTATAAATGGAAGCTTTTAAAGCCTTGGAAAATAGGATTTACTTTCAAAACGAGTGACGGCCTTTTGGGCGATCACAGTATTATTCCGCATAATTATCATAAATGTTTTAGGGAGCATTGCACTTAATTTGTGGTATGTTGTAGAAAGATGTAAAGTTCTCCAATAGTATTATTAGTTCTCTTTTTTTTTTCTTGAATTATTATTTTAAACTTTAAAGTTAAATCTGTAGTAATTGTCACTTTTATTTTTGTAGGACTTTTTAACAATCCAATAAAAAAGGAAATTATATTGAAAGAATTACAAGAAAATACATTTGACTTCACACCATAACAAAAAATGGCCCATATTTTTAAGTTTTACCTTACCTAGCCCATATTGTACATATTTTGAAAGCACTACCAAATTTAAAATCTATTTTCTTACAATCATTGCTTCTAAAAGTTGTAGAGTTAAATTTATGTTCTCACAACAATTGCTTTCACTCTCTTTTCTTCTCACATCTTCTACGTATGATTCAAGGGGCCATCTACCATTACTGTTTCTCCCATGTATCACCTGGTTGCAATGTAAGAAAATTGAAGATTCAACATTTCACCATTGAAGGTCATTCAAAGCTTTGCTTTCAAAAATAAGATTTTTTAAGTTTGTTAGTTGTTTGGATTGGGTGTTGTTTCAATTGATTGAACATATCAAAAGGAGTTCAATATAAATTTGAAGTAATTTGGAGTAGATTTGAGCAAAATTTGAGTTAAATTTCAGAAAAAACGCAAGGAAGAAGACGAAGTCAGTTGTATAAAGACATGTTTATACACTATTATACACTTTTATACACCTTTATACAAGCATATGTAAACGAACTTCTTTCACGATTTTCTGTTGCAATTCTTGTTCAAAATCAGTCCAAATCTGCATTAAATGACTTCAAATTTTATATACAACCTCCTTATACTATTTCTAACAATTCTAGATAATACCCATTCCAAATTTCACACAAAATCAAATTCAGAATCTAAACCCACATATTTAAGCTTGTTATAAATCTAATTTTCACCACCTAAATGGATTTAGTTTGTTGAACTAATATTTGAGTTACAGTTACTGATTCGAAAATTAACTTAAAAGCTTGAGCAATCTTTTTTAAAAATTAAATAGTAATTTTGAGAATCTATTGGAGTTGGATGTTGAATCTTAGCCTATTATTTTTGGGTTAGTTGGTTGTAAATTAAATTATGGGCTATAAAATTGAAAAGTAGGGATCCCAGTTGTTTTTATATGAAATTTTCCCAATTATATTACCTTCTAAAATTAAGTTTACTTTGGATTAGAGATTGCACATCTAATTCAATTCGTCATTGCATAATTAAATAATTCCGGTCATGTTCTAATTGGAATAAGATGGACTTTAGGTTAGAATCCTTATTTTTATTGGAAGTACTTGAGCAAATGTAATTGCTTTGGTTTTAACCATCATTCGAACTTCTCTCCCCATAAAAGCGAAAGGGATGTTGGAACGTTGATCCTTTTCAACAAATATGTAATATGAGAGATTTAAATAGCTATTGCAAAGTCAATACGAGATTATTCCTCACAATGCAAGGATGATCAGTTATATTTGAAAAAGGGATAGTTAAATATTGATGAGAAAATAAATGCTTTATAGTACGACTCTAATAATTAGTATTTGAAAATCTGGAGCAAGGACACCAATTATCTTATTTAGTTATCCAGCGTGGAAGGTTCAAGCAATATTTAACTATTTTTTATTTATGGACTTGGTGAATACATGCAATTAAAAACTTATTTTTTTAAATATATTTTATAAATTGATAAAAAATATTCGTGCAACACGTATATATATATGTATATATATATATATATATATATATATATATATATATATATATATATATATATATATATATATATATATATATATATATATATATATATATATATTAAAAGCACGAATACCCTTAGCGAAATATCGTTCGCCTTTTTTATCCTTTAAAAAAAACTTTTACAATAGACAAAATTGTAATTTTGGTTAGTTTCCTAATATTTAGGACTTTAAAATAAATTAAATTTTTGCAAATTAGATCTTTTCTTATTATAATAGGTAAGAAATCCAAGTACTTAGGAATTTAAAATTAATATATATTTTATCTCATTTAAATCATACCAATTGAAACTTTGAAAATATATCCTTTGAAGAATGGTATGGACGACAAAATACAATTGATTTGTAATTAAGAAAATGAAATGTAGGGACTGTTTACCGCAAAAATGATAATAGCAATTAAATTTATTTATGGGACTCTAAAAATACATGATCTATTTTTATGGTAGTTGTTAAGCAGTTGATGCTAGATATGTGAGACTTAGAGACAAAATAAAAGTTAAGGAGAGAGTGATAATCAAACTGATAGGCTGACGATCGAGGCCTCAAGCCTGTCGATTCTGAGCCTCAAGGTCGATTGCAGAGCTCGTCTATGAGCTATCCAGGGTAATCTGGGTAGGGCTAACAGTTATAATAAAGTTAATGAAGGCTCTTTGTGGATTGTGATAAGCAACAAATGATGAACAACAATGGAGATAATAAATGGAAGCAACAATATCAAGAGGGCATATTAGAGAGCAAAGAGAATGTTCTTGTATATTTGTGTCGAGCAGCTGAAGCAACAGAACTCTACAAACTAACAATGACTCCCTTTGTATAGGAGGGGAAACTCCAACATAGTACAAAATGTATTAATGACCAAGAAACGGGGATGAGACAGCTAAATATGACACCCTGATTCAGTGGTTAGAGTAGTCCACTAGGCTTTGTCAGTCCTAGCCATGTGCCTTGGGAACTCCCCACTTTCATTATAGCCGTGGTCATCACTATCTTGAGATCTAGTGTCGACGACGCTCGAGGGGGGGATACTCGGCTGTGACCTTAAGCCTTCGAGGCGACCTTCCAAAGTGCCTTAATGACGAGAAATGGGACCCTCCGATACAGATAGCCCCCACGTTTCTTGGAGAGTAGTGACAAGAAACGATTTTGACATCCAACTCTTCGGGCTTCTTATGATGACGTCACGTTGATGATATCAACATGTGACATAAGTCTTCAAAATAACTGTGGCATCCCATGGACTTGTCTTTTCAGCATCATTCAATGCCCTGCCTATTCCCATTATTCAATAAGACAGTACCGTCGTCGATTCGGTTTCCAATAACGCGTTGATTGCGCCTATCGATCCGTATTTCAAAGGCATTAATGAAATTGTTGGCCATATTATCACCCCTATAAATGGAGGCCTTCCGGCACTATTTCTTTATGCAAGTTCCTTTCTACATCTATCCATCCCTTTCTTCTCACTATCTTCCTCCATTGCTATCTACCATGTTTGGGATCCATGGCCTTGAGGTTACATGGCCGCACTTTCATAAGCCACGCCTCGGCCTTTTGTCCGGGCTTTCCCTTGCCAAACGGGATTACATTGTTTTGTCGTTATTATTCTTAATGTTATGGTCATAACTATTGACATTGTTGGCTCGAGGTGATGATATCAGGGGGCCGACTTCTTCCAAATTATGAATGTGTTTGGATTATACACCGCTGCTCGGGATAGCATTCAGATTATACACCACTGCTCAATCGCCTAACCTAGCATGGTGTGGAACTTCATCCCATTGTTTTTCCAAGGGATAAAATGGCAAAACTGGATGTTCAACTTGTGCGACACAATGACCTGGAAGGTGCACTTGGAATAGCTGTGCGAGTAGGGTTGAGGCTCGCTGAATCTTTAACCTTTGGCTTCGGCGGGCTATGTCTCTTTTTTCTGCATCTTCTGCATCACTTTCCTCTTCTTTATCTTCCCATTTTCCTCTTCTACATCTTCCCACTTTCCTCTTCTTCATCTTCGCCCTCAGAGATATTATTCTATAGTATCGAGATGGGAACCTAGAGGAGGTGGAGGTCGAAGATATCACCGTCGAGGATGCATGTTCGAGGAAATAATGCCTGGAGATGCCGTTGCCGAGGATGCATATGACAACCCGGCCCGTCGTCACGTGAGTTACCGCCCCATTTCCCCTATATTGTGTTGCTCTATGTTTTAATATCAGTATTTGAGTTGATCGGGTAGAATTGGATTGGTTCTAGTTGGAAATGAGGCACTTAGCCTCTTAGAAGGAGGCTTGTTTTGGAAAAGTCAACCGAAAGTGGACTATATAGTTAGAGGGCTCGGATGTGAATTCCGGTGATTCGGTTAGCTTCGGGGGATGATTTGTGACTTATGAGTGCGATCAGAATTGAATTTGGAGGTCCGGTGTAGAATTAGGCTTGAATTGGCGAAGGTTGAGTTTTGGCGAATTCCGGTTGGTAGGTGAGATTTTGATCCAGGGGTTGGAATGGAATTCCGAGAGTTTCAGTAGCTTCGTTAGGCAATTTTGGAAGTGCGGGTGAAATTTCAGGTCACTTGGACGTCGTTTGGTTGGGTTTTTGATTGAAAGTGCATTTCGGAAGTTTTGAAGAAACTTAGTCTTGAATTCGATATGATTTAATGGTTTTAGCGTTGTTTGACGTGTTTGGAGGATTGGAACAAGTTTTAATAAGGTTTTAGGATGTGTTGGTGCTTTTGGTTGAGGTCCCGGGGGCCTCCGGGTGAATTTGAGTGGTTAAACGAGAATTTTTGAAGTTTGGTACAGGTATGTAAATTGCTGAGTCATCTGGTATTTCCGCATCTGCGGAAAATTGACCGCAGAAGCGGGTATGAGGGCGCAGAAGCGATCTTGGTGCTTGAGTGGCGAATTCCATCATTTTTCCTCCATTGTTGAGCAAGCTTGAGAGCAATTGACGGGATTTTTAGATAGTTTTGACTAGGAATTCATCGAAGGTAAGTTCTATGGCCTAGAAACATCATTATATTGAAGAATCTACCTTTAATTCATGGAAAATTAGAGAAAAAATTGGAAGAACTAGGTTTTGGTTTTTGGAATGTAAATTTTGAATTTGAAGGGGCATTTGAACTCCGATTTTGATGAATTTGATATGTATAGACTCGTGACGAGACGAGGAATCCGGTGATATGAATTTCGTAATTTTTTGAGAAGTGGGCCCGGGGGTCGGTTTTGCCAACTTCGTATTTTTGTTATTTTTCGAGGCTTTTCGATTGGGTTATGATTCATTAGCCTATTGTGATGTATTCCTTGTGGTTTTGGTCAGATTTGCCGTGCGAGGGGATCAATTCGAGGGGAAAAGGCTTGGCAAGCTAGACTCTTGGCCGGCTAGAGGTGAGTAATGACTTTAAATGATGTCCTGAGGGCTTGAGACCCCGGATTTGGATAACTTAGTGCTGTGTTGAGATGAGACACGCGTTCGATGACGAGCGCGATGTCATTTACTATCGAGGACTGTGACTTAGTCCAGTCTGGATGATATTTTTACTACGTATTAGCTATGACTTGTTGTTTTTCACTATGATTTGGGCTTATTGCCATATTTGGGGCTTATTGTGGACTGTTTGAACTTCTTATGAGTTATCATCACTGTTCTCCTCACTATTTGAAATATTATTTGAACTCAGTCCATGTGATTTACACTGTTTGAACTCAGCCATATTTTACTCGAACCTACAGTTTTAACTGATATTTGAACTATTGTTTGCACTGAATATGATTGTTACTGATGCTCAAGGGGCTTTTGATTATATTTTTGGACTGATGGAGGCCGAGGGCCATGTGTGAGGATACGATGAGTGATGTGAGGAGGCTTTCTGGCCTCGAGTGTTATGTGAGGAGGCTTTCAGGCCTCGAGTGTCATGAGAGGAGGCTTTCAGGCCTCGAGTGTTATGTGAGGAGGCTTTCAGGCCTCGAGTGTTATGAGAGGAGGTTTTCAGGCCTCAAGTGTACTGTGAGCAGGCTTTCAGGCCTCATATTAATATTGTTCAGGCTTTCAAGCCTTATTGAAAGCGCTTGGGCTATAGGAGCCCCTCCGGAGTCTGTACACCCACAGTGAGCGCGGGTACCTATACGAGTGAGAGTGAGCCCGAGGGGCTGATATTGTACTGAGTGATTGCTACGGAGCCCGCGGGGATGATACTGTACTAAGAGTTTGATATGGCGCCCGAGGGGCAGGTTCCTGAGTATCTCTTATTGATTGAGAATAATTGTTTTTAACTGTTTTCAAAGAGTTTCTTACTGTATTTCACTGGTTTCTACTGTTTACCTGATTTTACTGCTTGAGATAGCATAAATTGTGCCTTTGTGGGATTTCTATGTTCTCAAATATTATTTATTTTTATTACTCACTGGGTCGGAGTACTCACATTACTCCCTACACCGTGTGTGCAGATACAGGTATAGCAGAGTTTGTTCCTGATAGCTGATTTCCATCCAGACTAGGCAGAACCGGAGAGACGAGGTAGCTGTCAGCGTCCACAGCCCCGTTTCTTCCTTATATTTTCTTGTATTACATCTATCTCGGACTTTTTTCTTAGATACAGTCCTGTAGTCGTTATTAAACTTTGTAGTAGCTCATGACTTGTGATACCCCGATTGCGGGCTGGATTTGGGTTGTCTTTCTTATTATCCCGGTTACGTCCGTATTGCTGGTTCTGATATTCCTGCCTTAAGCTTAATTATGATTACTAACTGTCAAATATTTGAGGAGTTAAATGTTCTGTTGGCTGGCCTCGTCTTCACGAAAGGCGCCATCACGACTAGGAGGGTTTGGGTTGTGACAAGTTGGTATCATAGCCTAGGTTACTAGGCCTCACGAGTCATGAGCAGGTTTAGTAGAGTCTCGCGGATCGGTACGGAGACGTCTGTATTTATCCTCGAGAGGCTGCAGAACCCTTAGCAAAACTTCACATTCTTGGCGGTCAACCACCAGTACCACCTACTGAGGGCACCAGAGGCCAGGGACGCGGTCGTGGTCATGGTAGGGGCAGAGCCACGAGGGCAGCACCTGTTGCTCCACCAGTTTCCCCGACTCAGGAGCACGCCCGGTTGTAGACATTCCAGCAGCACCTGTTCAGGCACCGGGTCTCCAAGAGAAATTGGCCCATATTTTATCAGTATGCACTAGCCTAGCCCAGGTAGTTTCAGCCACTGCTACAGCAGCTACTGCTCAGGCAGGGGGAGGCAGTCAGACCCTCACTGCTCGCACACCCGAGCATGTGATGCCGGGTTTACAGACACTGAGAGCAGCTCCAGCTTAGCCGGTTGTACCAGTTCAGGATTTTATGGTTCCAACTATGCCAGACGATGAGCATCGTCGTCTCGAGAGGTTTAGTAGGCATCAGCCTCCAGTTTTCAGTAGTACTCAGGGTGAGGATGCCTAGTGATTTCTTGACAAATGTCAGCGTTGTCACACCTCCTTTTTACGAGTTTTAATACTCCCTGTGAAGGGCGTAAAGGAGTTTTTTTCCAATTAAAGGACAGTCGGAACGAGATTTATTATTATTTATTCAGAGTCGCCATTTGGGAGACTAATGGAGTCCCAAGTCACCGGTTGAATCCTGAACCGAGGAAAATATGACTCTGTTAACAGTCCGCGGACCAAAAATCCGGATAAGGAATTCTGTTATCCCGGGAGAAGGTGTTAGACATTCCCGGATTTCGTGATTCTAGCACGGTCGCTCAACTGTTGTATTTGATTTTATCTGATTTTAATACATATTCTATTTTTATGTGCCTTTTATTAATAATCCGCTTTTATTATATTTATTTTTTACAAGAATTGCAACATCGTGAAAATGTATCTCGAACCACGTCGTACCAGTACGCCCGTGACTTTTAATACATTTCGACTTCGTTGAGATTTGGATTTGGGTCACATAAATGTGCACCCGTATTTAGGAAAGTAATATTATTATCAATCGCGCCTAAAGCAACTTCGCTTTCGTTAACTTTGGGAAGACCGTGAAATTTGCTAAACAGCCTTCCTAATTCTAAGTACTTTTGAATCAACCATTTATTGAGGGCCCCGCAATTTTATTATAATTTGGCGAGGCTCATCTCATTTTTATTTTTTGAAAGTCCATCTTAAAGTAAACTATATTCTTTATTTATTTTTGTTTGTTCCTATAAGAATAAGTCCTAATTTTATTTGTGAGATCAAACAGTAGTTTTTTTTTATTATATTATAGCTTTTGAGCTCAAGGATAAGCCCAATGAGAAATAATTATATTTTTAATCTGCATAATATACATATTTGCCACAGGCGAAAAGCCTTCGAAGCCAGTCCCAAGATTAGATCTCGTCCATCTATTACAAATAACCAATTGCCGGCTTTAAAATTGGCCCAAATTGGCGCAAGTTTGCAACCTATGGCCCAGAATTAATTAAGGAAAAAGCTAATGAATTTTTTTTACTTTAACAAATCTGAAACTAATTAAAATCTTATTATTTACAACTATTGAAATTATTTGAATTTGTTTTTAAACCCTTGTTTTAAATGCTTTTCAACTATGTCTATGTGTCCGTTTTGATTCAATTACCAAGCCTGAATTAAACTAAACGATAATTGTCTGAAATTAACAAATAACAACAGTAAGGAACTTAAAACTAATTAACTGTGGATTAAAGTTTACAATTTATAAATCCTACTAAAACAAATCTAAATTAGGTACTAGTCAATATTAAAACTAATTTCCTAATAGTATTTCATAATTCAACTTCAAACACTGCATTTTTATTGTTTTATACTAAAAAAAAAACTACTGATCTTTTATAGAGATCAAAACTAAACAGATCAGTACAAATAGCACAGTCCAGTCCAATTATACATATGAATCAAACTAAAATTACAAATCATATTTACAATTCGATATTATTATATATGATTTAATTCGATTAAATCTAACAGCTCAAATACAGTGTAACACGAACAAATTGAAGATGAATACAGCTTCAACACATTTCAATTGAGGACTACACCAAGGAGAGTTCAAATGTGTGCCTGGATTTGAAGTCAAAAAAATCTATTAGAAGAAAGGTCAGCAGTGATTAACAACAACAGCATCAGAAGACAGAACAACAAATCCAAACACAGCTTCAATAACCAGAATTTAACCACAGTGAATGATAGAAATCAGCAGAACAGAACTCGACTAATTCAATGCAAATTCTTCAGTATTTTGATCACCAGAACCAAAGACAAATCAACAAAACAACCTTCAAATTAAACATAGATCAATGAAACAGTGGATTTTTGGATATTTTTCTACGAAGTCTAATGTTTTTGAGTTTTGGAAATGGTTAATTTCGAGAATGTTGATCTAGAATGGCAGAATTACTTCAGGGATATTTTTAGATTGCAAAACTTGTAAAATGAGGCATATTGATGCCTATTTATAGATTTAAATTTGGAGGGAAGTTCATAATTCAGAATTTATGATTTAGTCCCTTTTTATTTTAGTTTTAACCCTTATTCTTTACTTGTAATTCAGTTAACTACCCTTTATTTGTTAAGAATTATGCTAATCACCCCATCTAGAACCTTCAAACCTTATGTAATTTCCTATTTGCCCTCACTTCACTTAGAAAGTTACCCCATTGCCATTTTTCTCTATCCAGAATGCCCCTACTTCTTTTGGTTTATTACCATTATCCCATTTTATGTACCCAAACTACCCCTGAAATTTATTTGATTTTACTAATTAACCTACTCACCATTCACCTTTTTACCCCTTGAATTTGATTGAATTTACAAATTATCCTACTATCCTTTTACCCTTTTGCCGCCATTGAACTACTAACTGATTTTCAGAATGAAAGCTGAATTGACTACTAATTAATTAATCAAATCGAAAATTAATCAAACACTAATTAACTAATAGCTATAACCAAATGCTAACTAATTATCTACTAACTATATAACAATTATTCGAAATTATCATTGACTAATCATTTATCAGGATCAACAAATTTAGAAGCTAATCAAACAAATAAAATCACACTGGAAATCCAATTTATACTATTTTTAATATCAATTTATTCACTAAATCAACGTTAATCAGAATCTAGTTAAAAACCTAATATTAATATCATAATTTAAGATGCTATTTAACAAAAATCAATAACCCTTGTAACAAACAAAATTAAAAGACAAGCAATGAAAAACAATTAAAAATATACATGCAAGAAATAAAAACCAAAGAAACAGGAAAGAAAGGAAA
>MU671842.1:33851-83845 GCA_026770625.1 Nicotiana glauca
ATCTGTTAGATATAATGCACCGTTGGACAAAACTCGTGTTACAACAAATGGTCCCTGCCAATTAGGAGCGAACTTTCCTTTAGCTTCAGCCCAATGAGGTAAGATACGCCTCAATACCAATTGTCCGACTTCAAATTTTTGTGGACGCACTTTCTTGTTATAAGCTCTGGCCATTCTCTGTTGGTACAATTGCCCATGACATACTGCTGCCAATCTCTTTTCATCGATCAAATTCAATTGTTCCAGACGGGCTTTGACCCATTCTTCATCATCAATTTCCGCCTGTGCAATGATTCGAAGAGAGGGTATTTCAACTTCTGCAGGTATCACTGCTTCCGTGCCATACACCAATGAATAAGGAGTTGCCCCTACCAATGAGCTTTTTTCTTTCCATCCCGGCATAACCCGTGGACCTCTCTGGCATAACCCAAAGAGCTTTTTCTTCCTATCTCGGCACGTGGTTCTCCTTGGCATAAACCAAGGAGCTTTTTTCTTTCCATTCCGGCATAACCCAAGGAGCTTTTTTCTTTCCATCCCGACATAACACGTGGATCTCCCTGGCATAACCCAAGGAGCTTTTTTTTCTTTCCATCCAGGCATAACCCGTGGATCTCCCTGGCACAACCCAATGAGTTTTTTTCTTTCTATCCTGGCATAACCCGTGAATCTCCCTGGCATAACCTAAGGAGTTTGTTTCTTTCAATCCCGGCATAACCCGTGGATCTCCCTGGCATAACTGAAGGAGCTTTTTTTTCTTTCCATCCCGGCATAACCCGTGAATATCCCTGGCATAACCCAAGGAGCTTTTTTCTTTCCATCCCAACATAACCCGTGGATCTCCCTGGTATAACCGAAGGAGCGTTTTTTTCTTTCCATCCCGGCATAACCCATGGATCTCCCTGACATAACCCAATGAGCTTTTTTCTTTCCATCCTGGCATAATCCGAGGACCTTTTTTCTTTTTTAGAATAACCCGGTCATTTCCTAGCATAACCCGGCATCATTCCCAAGGATACATAATCCTGATTTGATCGCTTAGATATATGTAACAACTAACTCACGAAATTATCCTAGTGAAAACTGGGGGAGAAAAATTTCATTTGTTTGTTTGTTTTGGTGTCTCGAACAGGTTTGACATCGAGGCATAGGGGTTTGAAATGACCTACGGAATGAGTCTCAATCCAGAATAAAGAAAAGAGGAAAAGAACAAAAAGAAATGAATTCAAATGTTGAAAGCAAACAAAGGTGCAGATTGCTCAAAATTTGATTGAAGTCGCAAGCTCCGCCGATCCCGTTTTGACCCAATGCTGCAGAAAGAAACAACAACTACAACTTGCGAGCATCAAGATTCAGATCGGAGTCCACAGCAAAATCAGCTAAGACTCAAGATCAAGCTTCAAGGGACATATAGATAAGAATCTTGTAACTCATAGGTTATAGGCATAACTAGCTTAACTTTGATTTTCCTTTTGGTGTAATAAGGAGGTCAGCAAGCAGTAGCAGCAGCAACAGCAGGCAAAAACGCTTCCAGAACTACACTGATCTGATTCCTTTATAGCCAAGGATATGTAGGCAACCTTTGAAGCATGGTTCGGTCAGACGGTTTTCAAAAATGCTTCTCCTGGAGTGCCAAGCAGGCAAAAATATCTCATAGTTTCTCATCAATCTTTGCCCGATAACCCTTCGTGTCTCCGAGCAAAGAGGGGCAGCTGTGAGCACGTGATTTTTGCCTCGCTTAAATTACTCATATAGAATTCATTAAAATTAGGATTATTTCCTTTTATTATTTGAATTTTATGGAATTAATTGCATGATTTTGTGATCGTGTGTGTTTTTGTGCATTTTTTATTAATATACCTCATGAAAAAAATACAAAAATAGCATACTTGCATTTAGAACCTCATTTTAACATTTTTATTAGTTAATTAATATTACCAAAAAATAAGAAAAATTTATTAAAAATAGTCCTTTGCATTGCTTTACTTTTAATTTTAATTGTTCCTTAGGTTTTCTTTTTAAACTAGGATTTGTTTAATGTTTTGAAAATTAGTTCAGTTTTAGAGCAAATCAGGTTTTGACAATTTTAATTTTTGTATTCAATAAAATCTATAAAAAAAAGGGAAAAAGAAAGAAAAAACAAATAAGGCTGGCTAATTTTTTGGGCCAATTCTTGATCCCAGCCCAAATATTCCCCAAACCCACTTCAAAAGCAAACCCAGATCACAGCCCACCTGGTCCAACTTTTTTTAAAAAAAAAAAAAATTCAAAACGACGTCGTTTTAATAAATGTTAATCTTGGCTGTCGAGGTTTCTTGATCCTTCGGTCAGGAACTGGGCAAATTTAAATATATAACTGTCGAAATGCCTACCCCCCTCCTATGCGTCTCTCCCATTACCCCACACACAAACCCTAAACCTTACGGCCTTCCGCCGCAAACCGCCGCCGAAAATCGCCCAGGGCGGCGGCGAAGCTCCAACAGCCCCCAAAATCACACCCTAGCATCGCCTCCTTCCCCTCACCATAGATCCACAATTGGTTTCTTTCAAATCCCAACTGGACACCTCAAATATTTGGAACCCTAGCCGCCGTACACGGCTGCGCCGCCACCCTTTTCCCTCCAAATTAGTACCTCTGAACCACCTTTCTCTCCTCTCTTCAAATATACAACCCCTTTCCGTCAAAACCCTTTCAATTTTCTCGAATATCAAGTTAAAAGTCCAGCCAAAATTCCAAATCCTCCAAACCCCACCAAATCAACACTATGCGACCTCCTCACATCCATTAGTCCGAATTTCAAGCCATAATCCTTCAATTCTAAGAGGAACCATTCGAATTTTAAAATCTAGGGTCTGAAGAACGTCAATAAGTTAAAATGCTCAAAATTAGTGAGTCTCTTAATTTTGCTTTGCTATTTGAATTAGTTTCTTCCATGACTGGTCCTGTTTCATGTCTAATCAATCTAGGTTTAGTTTTTATTTTTGTTTCCCAATCCGCTTAAAGTCAGTTAATCAAATTGATTTTTCCCTATTTTATTTGTTCATTTTTGAGATCTAAATTCTTTGATAAGCGATGACATGAATTTATTCTTTTAATATTGCTATGCTTAATTTTTCTGATTAGTGTAAGTATGGCTTCCCTGGTTAATCAGTGTTCTAGGCTTTAGTTTAAGTTTTTGATTATTCGTTATTAATCCAGTAAAGTTTCTTCTTATTTGATTTTCCTTCATATCAATTTATTTTGTTTTGGTTTTGCTTTGATTTTTCCGCTTGGCTTGATTTTTGATTGGTTTCAATCCATGGATGTTTACTGCAAATTGATTTTAGTTGTTTGACTGCCAGTAATTGTAGTTCATTTTTTGATTAGATTTAATTTCATGATTAGTTAATTTGTCCAACTAGTTCAATCTTAGGGTTAATTTCAGCCTTGACTAGTTAACCATAGTTAAGTGGACTGTTTGGTTATAGCTGATAATTTTAACTAGGGTAAAAAGGGCTAGGCTAGTCTTAGTAATTTCAGATTAAAAGCAAGGGTAGTACAGGTATTCCTAAATAGAAAACAATGCTAGAACCTCCTAGAATCTTCTAGAGGCGGTTTTTAGTTATAATTTCAGAACTTAGCGAAGTAACTTGAGAAACAAGTCAGAAAATGAAGGTCTAATTAGCTAAATACTTAAAATATAAGAGGGACTAAAGGTGAAAAATAAAAATCTGAAATTTTTCCTCAATTTTGCCTATAAAAGGCAGTCCCCACTACCTTATTGAACAAGTTTGGCATATGAAAATTCCCCCCAAAAGCTTCCATAAGTTCGAACCTCTGAAAATTTGAAAATTCAAAATCCAAAAACAAAAACTGAAGTTTGAGCCTCTGAACAGTTCATTCTTAAATCTCGTTCTTCAAAAAATCCGAAAAAAATAGAAAAAACTCCAAAAAATATTATTCTATTAAAATTTCCCTTAGATTAGTTGCAAAGTTTAGATGTTAATTTGAATTCCTAGCTTAGTTAGAGGTATTTCTAGTTACTGAAGTTACAGAAGTGGTCTTGGGTTTAATTTCAAGTTTATTGGGTTCCATAGAGTCTATTTTGAGTATTTTGTTGGTGCTGTTTCTCCTTCATCCACTCCTGGGATTCGTGATGCTATGTTTGGATTCAAAATTGACCTTGTGCTGTTGATTTCACTGTTGATTCTGATTACTACTGCTAATTCTTTCTTCATTTATCATATTTCAATTCCAGGTACACTTCCTTGACTCAGTTGAACTGGAAATTTGAAGTAATGTGTATGAACTACTTGTGGAATCAAATGATGAAGAAATACTTGTTGTTTCACTTGGACTTTCCTTATAGTCATTACTAGTTTTGATACTTAGTTGCAAAATTCATTTTGAACGACTACTTTCTGGAATTAATTAGGAGTATTTGTATAATTAGGATTGTTGGACTTCGGATTATTCAGTAGCTTTAATATAGTTTCATTTTGCGTTGGTTTAATTTTAGTATTAGAGATAGCGTGAATTTGAAACTTTTTCTAAGATCATATATCTTCACATTGTAACTGAAAACTAGACATTTACATATAAATTACTATACACAACATATGGATATGACAATAAAAGCAGGACTTCATAGGAATTTGATTAGAGTTATTAGTCGGTTGGTTCGAAATTGAGAGTTTGCTATGATTTGGCTCACTATTTGAACATCTGAATTTAAAGTTGTAGTCTAAAGTTATATGCGAATTTGAAGTTAAATTGCAAAATAGCTGGGTAGCCCTGTACTGCTTTCGTTTCTACCAGTTAAACAAGTGTTAGAAATAATAGAGTCAAATTCATGTACATTTAACTACCAAAACTGATGTTTAAGAGAAGCTGACTTATGAGCGTAGATTAATGTTCATCAATGTTCAAAATCCAAAATTAGGTGTTCAAACCACAAATCTCACATTCCTATGCTGATACTGATTTTACCAGGTTTGCTTTGTTGTTTGGGCCATGAAAATTAGACCATATGTTGGCCCAATTCTATTTTTAATAAGTAGTCAGAGTTTGGACCAGTGTATCACCGGATTGGGCCTGGGTAGCCTGGGCTCATATTCTGATTTCCATTTCCTCATGCCAGGGCCCAAATATAAAACTAAATGCTGGAAGCCTTGATCAAATTGATGGTTTTAAAATGAAAACAAAGCAATTTTGAGCCTCCTAATTAGGTAGCGAATTTAAATTAAGAGGTTTCCCTCTTGTTTAAGTTTGGACTTGAATTTGAGGCCCAAGTTGTGTAATGTTAATTAAGTAAGGCCCCCTTTAGAGACAATCTTTAATGAAAAATCGTAGTTCTTTTAGGCTAGCCTTTAAAATAAAAACGACGTGCGCCGCGCCAAATAAAATTCATAAATTGCGTGGCCCTCTTTAAATATTTATATTAAAATACGTAGAATCTGGGACGTGCCATTTAGCGAATTTTCATGGCCTCCCGCAACGTTAATAACACGCGAGTCGCTTTAGGCGCGCTCTTTAATAATTTCACCTTCTTAAATTCGGGTGTGCATTTCATGCGACCCAAATCCAAATCCCAAAACGTTGAATAAAATATGTCGAGGATCCGGATGCATTTCATGTGACGTGATCAAAAAATATGTTTTAAACGACGTTCACTTTCTTAAAAATTTAATTAAAAGCGGTAAATAATTTTGAAATCGTACTATAGGATAACATGTATTGAAATCAGATGTTTAGTCAATTATAATAGTTTAAGCGACCGTGCTAGAACCATGGGATCCAGGGATGCCTAATACCTTCCCTCGGTTCAACAGAATTCCTTATTCAGAATTTCTGGTTCGCAGAGTCCATTCGGGAAGATGAAATTTTTCTCGATATGGGATTCGAGATAAACCGGTAACTTGGGAAACCATAAGCCAAACCTATCCCAAGTGGCGACTCTAAATAAATAAATAATCTCATTTCGAGTAATGTCACTTAAATTGAAAAAACTCCCTTATACATTACCCTTCGGGGTAGGTGTGTAAAAAGAAGGCGTGACAAGGCGTTTTTACTTCAAGTATGAAATATTTAATTGCCAAAAAGTTTATTTGATTTTAAAAGTTTAAAATATTAGAAAATTAATTAAATGACTATATTGTCCAATGTAAAATCTATATTTGAAGCAGTGCCGGCTCGAGGGCCAAGCGGCTGAAGCAAGGGCTTTAAGACCCTAAGCTTATAAGGCCCCAATTTTTTTTTAATTAACAGTAAAAATAGGTTAATCTATAATAATTATCTTAGAAAATATTTAATATCCATGATAAAAAAGTATAAGATTAATGGTGACTGATGATTAATTTATATTGTAATGTTGTATTTTTTTTTCTATCGCTTTAAAAGTTTTATACTTAAAATTCTCGTTCGCCATCACTAAATTTTCTATTTTCTAAAAAATACGAACGGAAGGCGTTGAAAAAATTAAAATTGCATTTCTCGTTCTTTCTCCATTTCTCAAGCATTGCAGCAAACAAATTAAAAATATTAATATTTGATTTGATATAAAATTATCAACATTTCGAATTGGGTTGATTATTCTAACTTGCTACTATCTTTTTCTTCAAATTTGAAATTTATTTGTGTATCTTTATCTATAATAGTGTATTTCTTTTTATTATTTTATCAGAATTTAAATATGTCAATTATAAATATGAATCATGTTACTTAATATGATATTTTTTAAAGTATAAAGCCTCTTAATATTGGCTAAAAAAGGCCTCATGATAAACTTTGGCTTTATGCCCTCATTGTTCTTGAGCCGGCCCAGATTTGAAGGGTAAAAAAAGCGAATGCCATTTGCCCAAGGGGCTTTAAGCTTTTAATACATACTAGTTTTAGTGTACGCGCGTTGCTCGTGTTCCCCATCTCAAAAGTATTTTTTTGTCAAAAAAATATAAAATTACATTTAAGCTATAAAATAAAGTATAAGATTATGAAATTGATAATGTTAATCTTATATAACTAATTCAATCAAAGAAAAATTTTGTTCATAATAATTATTCAATATATTCACCTTAAATTATTTTTTTATTTGTAATTTTATCAATTAAATCACAAGTTATCGTGCTTTCTTTTTAGTTTCAGTAAAAATACATAACCCTTAAAGATTTAGGATTTAATATTTTTTCGAAAGCACATAACATATTATCACGGTCCTTTAAAGATCTATCAATTGACATAAATTAAAAAGTGAATCATAATCTTCTCAGTTTATCTCCCTTCAAAGTTTTCAGTGTTACCCATGTAATAATGTTTTAGTTGTTGAAATAAAGAAAATCATCACAAACCTCTCACTACCACTCCCACCGGAAAATTCCTACCAAACCTCTCCCAAGCCACCCAAGCCTCCCGATAAACAATCTTCTCCACAAAATAATTTAATCTCTACAACACAACCTAGTCAAAGTACCTCAACATACAAGGACAAGGTAACTCAAGGGGAAATATTCTCTATGGAACAACAATCCTACCTAGGATCAAATTGCACCTCAATGGATGCCCAAGCCTATGATAATGAAGAGCCTTAGATGAATACTATGTGTAACAACTTGAAGCAAATATCTCTAAGTGAGGAGGACAGAATAAGAATGTATAATCCTTGGAGGTTTTCATTAATCATTAAGCTAGTGGGGAAAAGAATACTACACCACTACCTAAAAAAGAAGACACAAGAATTATGGAAGGTGAACGAAAACTACCCCCTCATAGATTTAGGGGAAGACTACTACACCATGAAATTGATGAAGGAAGGGAGTATGGCTAAGATCCTACATAATGGACCATGGTTCATTAATGGCCACTTCTTATCAGTACAACAATGGACTCCTAATTTTGTTACAACAAAAGCATGCCAAAATCACGCAGCCGTATGGATTAGATTGCCTAATCTACCTACGGGATTTTATGATGGAATCATACTAAAAAAAATTGGCAACTGTATAGGAAAATTACTCAAAGTGAATGCGTGTACATATGCCACATTAAGGGGAAGATATGCCAGTCTGTGTGTGGAATTGCCTTTAAACAAACCAGTCCAGACTTCTATTCTAATTGGACAACATATTCGACCAATCCTATATGAAGGAGAAGGTTTTTTATGCAAAAATTGTTACCGTTTGGGACACTTAACTATGGGCTGCACCTATCACAAAAGTCCCAGGAACAATGAAGAAGGGAGGACCAGTGAGGAAGTTGCATCTACTGGGGATGAGGACACTAAGGAATGGAAAACAGTATCCTTTCCCAAGAAAGACAAAAATAAAGCCACCAATCCTCAACACTTGAGTGAAGTAGCCACAAATGACAGAGGTAATAAATCACTTCCATTTGATCCACGAACAGATAAGTCCAAATTTCCAGGTATGTCTCTTGAAAAATCGGATACTACATATTTTCCAATTTTATTTCAAGATCCTACATCTTATTCAGCAACTACCTCATTGAATTCTGCCTCTCAATCAGCAAAAGGTAAGGAACACTGTCCAAAATCCCAAATTACTACAAGAAAACCATATCAAATAAGTAACAGTGGTTTTAACAAAAAACCACATGAGAACACTGTTTTGGAAAATGAAAACAATAAAAAAATAAAAACAATATTGCCATTTTGCATGGCAATACAAGTGGCAAGTACATGGCCAAACAAAATCTCAACAATTATGAGAAAAATCCTATAGGTAACATAATGGACAAATACCCTAATAACCCGTTAATGAACCTATTAAAATTAAATATCATTTCTACTCATACTACTAACCAATCAGAGTTATTACCCAACCAATCATTATGTGAAAACTCTAATAAACTAATACATATTATAGAAACCCTACCCACAAATAATAACTCCACCATGCAACACATGAAAGTGGAACAATGCCAAGTGGCAAACACCATATCCATGCAAGATCCGGCTGAAATTGCTATAAACCACACAAAAAAAATCTCTAACATTACTAACATAGATCACATCATCATAAACCCTACCATCCACGAAGTAAACACTACTCCTATAATATCTCAACAAGGTTCCAATAATGGCAAGAAATCCGTTGACCCTAAGAAGGAGGTATCGTTTACTCCAACTTTTTCATCTCTCCAGAAATCCAACGATGAACAACCTACCCCCTCTTCCACCCCAAATGCCACCACCACCAATCATCTATGCCCAGCCACCCAACACCCCCAACCATGTACCATAATCCTGGGTGGAGCTAGGGCTGCAGGGTCAAGCTATATCCTTCAATATGGAGATTAATGGCAGGAATCAATATTAATCATCCAAAACACTCACTTCCTCGCTCAGTTGATCTCGGAGGGAATGACACTGGCTATGAACAATTACATAAACCAGATGTGGATGAACAATATCTTACAGCCCCTTGCTCCATCAATGAATCAAAGCCTATTTCAAACCATGCAAGGGATGTGGAATATCCCACACAATGCAAACCAATAGCTTCCTCATAACCCACCACTCAAATATGATCATGTTGAACCCAATATTCACCTAATGGGCACCCCAGCAACACATGCAAGACCATCCACTAGGTCAATATCCAGAGCCAATGGAGGTTCAACCACTAGTGGCCAACATGCAGAATCAAGAAGGAGCCCAGGAGGAAGAGGAAGAGGACGACCTAGAAATCCTTTTAGAGCCACCAGTGACCTTTTTAAGCCTAAACGAGGTAAAAATCCTCATCTTTAAAGAAATGTTAGACAAAAAATGTATATACAGTTGCCCAACAATTCTATGCAAGTGTTCCCTGGACATTCGTCCACCCCACGACCCCACAGTGGGCAAGAATATAGTCATTCTAGTTTCCTCACTGAGGAAGTATCCAAACAATATCCCACCACTACCCCCAATGAATCATCCTAATAGTATAATTGTTTGGAATGTGCGGGGTACAAACAATGACAACTTTAGGAGACATTTCCGTGAAGTTATGGATACTCACAAGCCAAACTTAGTTGCACTACTTGAAACAAAAATGGAGAGTCACGTGTCTATATTTGAAGATTACAACTTTAATGAAATGGTTGAAGTCCCGGCAGAGGGTAACTCAGGTGGTATGGTGCTACTGTGGAATACGACAGTAATCAATGTTTACAATTTCACCAAAAATGGCCAATCCATCCATAACATGATCGAGGTAAAACCTAAAAATTTTCAATGGCTTTTTTCTACTGTTTATGCTAGTAATAATATTGCTACTAGGATGTTATTATGGGATAATTTTAAGTACATTTATGATAAATATAAAGGACCTTGGCTAGTGACTGGGGATTTTAATGAAATCACTAACTCTAAGAATAAGTTTGGAGGTAGAACAATAAACCAAAGGAGGGCAGGAACTCTCATTAAATGCCTAAATTACTGTCAACTAATGGACTTAGGTTATAAAGGATGCAAATATACCTGGTCTAATCATAGAAAAAGGAATAAGGGATTAATCATGGAAAGATTAGATAGGGTATACTCAAACCACTCTTGGTTGCATGAGTATAATAAGGTTACAATAACACATCTCCCAAAATTACACTCTGATCATAACCCTATCTTAGTGAACATAATAATAATATTAATAGCCAGGTCAATAAACCCTTTAGAATGGAACCCTTTTGGTGCACCCTCCCTGATTTCCCCAGGGTGGTCACAGATAGTTGGGCTAATAAAGACATCATACAAGGGGCTATAAACTTTCAAAAAAATGTAATGGATTGGAAAAGGGAAGCATTTGGGAATATATTCTCTAGGAAAAAAATCTAATAAAAAGAATAACGGGAATTCAAAACTCTCCCAACTATCAATATAGCCAATTCCTTAGGGATTTGGAAGTTAAACTTTAGAGGAATATGAATCCATCCTTAAGTTAGAGGAAGATTATTGGAAAATCCGGTCCAGAGTTAATTGGGTGAATGAGAGAGATGCTAACACACACTATTTTCACATTCAAGCCAAAAATCGGAGAAGAAAGAATAATATTGTTTTTTTCAAAGATGATAATGGATGCTGATTTGAAACTAAAAAGGAACTAATACACCATGTCTCTTGCTATTTCCACACAATGTTCACCACATATCATGAAGTCACAAATTGGAAACAAGTTACAAATACCAACAAAAACTTTTGTAAAATAGACTTGACTGGCCTTGACAAACCCCTAAGAAACTATAAGGTTCAAAGAGCTATTTTTTCTTTCAAACTGAATAAGGCACCAGGACCTGATGGTTTGCACCCCTTTTTCTACCAAAAGTTTTGGCCTATTCTAGGTAACAAGGTGATTAAAATGTGCCAGTAAACGTTTAATAGCAAAAAGATCCCTCATGACCTGAATAAAACATATATATGTTTGTTTGATCCCAAAATTGAACAATGCAAACAAACTCCAAAATTTAAGGCCTATTAGCCTTTGCAATACTTTATACAAAGTTATTACCAAAATAATGGTAAATCATATAAAACCTTTCTTAAGCTACCTAATTAGTAAACACCAGACTAGTTTCATAAAAAATAGAAGGCCCAGGGACAATGCGATCATTATCTAATAGGTCCTAAAACGTTTTAACAATGGGAGAGGAAAAGGGAATTGGCTACTAAAACTCGACCTAGAAAAGGCCTTCGATAAAATAGAATCGTCATTCATCCTCCAAGACCTGGGTTTCTACATTTCCCTCCTAAAATTACCTCCTTGATAATGAGCTGCATCACAACCAGCTCAATCTCAATTCTAGTAAATGGCAACAAAACTGATGAGTTCTTGCCATAAGAGGAATCAGGCAAGGGGACCCCCTCTCACACTATATTTTCATCTTATGTATGGACATGCTATCAAAAAACATTGAACACCAAGTTGACATTCTTAGTTGGGACCCCATTACTCTAAATAAAAAAAGTTCACCTCTATCCCACTTATTCTTTGCTGATGACTTAACCCTAATGGGCAGAGTCAATAGGAAAAAAATCAAAAGTATGAAAGAAAATTTGGAAACCTTTTGCCACTTATCTAGACTGAATATCAATAAAGTATGACGACCCAAAGAGTCATCACCCGTTTCCTCATTCGTTCCGTGCTTCCGATGCCTTGAAAAACCTTATTTTTTACTTGCCTCGATTTGTATGCGTAGTCCGGGCACGTAGTCAGAAAGCTTTTATATTGAAATATGTAAATTCTGTGAAAAATTTGAAGAATTTTGATATTAATATGATTATAGTTGACATTGGTCGACATTTTTGGTAAATGAACCCGAACCCAAGATTGGGCGGTCCCGAAAGGTCCGTAGTAAAATATGGGAGTCGGGCATGTGCTCGGAGTCGAATTCGGAGGTCTAGAGCCCAAGATATGAATTTTTCCGTGAAATTATTTTTCTAAAATTATTAAGGAAAATGGAAATAAAAATTGATTAAAAGACTATGGTATCAGGCTCGTATTTTGGTTCCGACGCCCGGTACAAGTCTTATATATTGTTTAAGCGCTTTCTGTGAAGTTTGGTCAAAATCGGACGTCGTTTGACGTGTTTCAGACTATAAGTTCCAAGTTTGAAAGTTCATGAAGTTTAAAAGAAAAATCATGAGTTTTGAGGCTTGATTCTATGTAAATGATGTTATTTTGGCAATTTGATCGCGCGATCAAGTCCGTAGGGTGTTTTTGAGGTCGTGTGCATGTTTGGTTTGGAGCCCCGAGGGCTCGGGGTGAGTTTGGATAGGCCATGAGTTGCATTTCTCATATTTTTGAAAATCTGGTGTGCTGGATTTTGTGATATTCGCAAATGCGAAGATGAGGTTCACAATTGCGAATCGTAATTGCGAAGCTAGGGATTTCTACATAGGATCGCAAATGCGATCTTCTTCCTCGCAAATGCGAATCAAGGGTACCTAGGCCGGATCGCAAATGCGATCAAAAGTTCGCAAAAGCGAACCCTGCCCCCAGACCCAAGTTCGCAAATGCGAATTAAATTGTCGCATTTTCCAAGCCTGTGTTTTCGCAATTGCGAACCTAGGTTCGCAATTGCCATATCCGTCGCCCATCAATTTTTATACATAGTCGAAATTTCATCACTTTTCACCATTCTTTCAAAACCGAAACTCCATAGGTGATTTTTCAAGAGCAAACTTCATCCCAAATCACTTGTAATTTGATTTTTACTCGATTCTTTCAATCTTTAACATCATTAAACATGTTTTCCACTTGAAATCAAGGATTTTCATGGGTGAAATTGGGATTGTTGGGTAGAACCTAGGTTTTCTATAAATTAGGGAGTTGGACCTCGATTTGAGGTCTGATTTCAAAACAAATTACATATTTGGATTCGTGGGGAAAAGGGTAATTGGGTTTTAGTCCGAACCTTGGGTTTTGACCATGTGGGCTCGGGGGCGTTTTTGGAATTTTTGGAAAAAACTTGGGAAAATCATTTTTATGCATTCAAATCGTTTCATATAGTGTTTATTAAAGTATTTGAATAAATTGTGATTAGATTCGAGCGAATTGGAGGTGGAACCGCGAGGTAATGCAATAGTTGAGGATTAAGTGGATTCAAGGCTTTGAGGTAAGTGTTTGGTTTAACCCTAGCTTGAGGGAATAGGAGTTGAGTCTTATTGCTAATTGCTATGTGATCAAGTACGATGTATAAGCATGGTGACGAGTATCTATATATTGGTGTTTAGCATGAGCGTGAGTCCTTATAATGTGATTACCATGACTTGGTTGTGAACTTTGTGTCTATCGGAGAAATTCTATATATTGTGAATAACATGTGAACGGTAAAATAATTATTTGATTCCTGGGAGCATTGGCTCGAATTGTGATACGAATATTGAAAGTATATGAAATGACTGGATGATTTAGAGCGTTGGCTCAAAATGGTAGAGTGAATTATAAGATAAGAAAAGTAAGAAAAAAATAAGAAAGCATTGTTGATTATTCCCTTGCCGGGATTTTTGTCAAATGTTAGCTTATTGTTATGTCCCTTAATTGTGACTGTTGTTTGGAGAGTCAGACTATTGAATGATATTGAGAAGCGGGTTGCGCGCCACAACATTGAACAATAATATATGAGGTTCGGGTTGCGCGCCGCAACAGTGATACCTGATAAATGGTATGGGTCGGGTTGGACGCTGCAACAGTGATATTTGTGGAGTGGGTTGCACGCCGCAACAGTTATTGATCCCATGTGTTTGTACTGAGTATTGATTCCTTGTTCATTGTGAGCCTAAGCTGTTCTAGTTTGTTATTTGGGATTACTATTGATATTGTATCTCCCCTTAGCATGTTTTCCCTCCCATGTTGTTAATTGCCTTGTATTCGATATTCCGTTGTATATTTATAATTGCACAGGTTTATGTGGTGTCCAGTCTAGCCTCGTCACTACTTCGCCGGGGTTAGGCTAGAGAGTGTCACCCGAGCAGGATTGCTTCCTGCAGCACCAGCCATTTCCTATGCTGGAGGAGGAGCCTAGACTCCTACTGCACGTACTCTAGAAGAGGTAGCTCCCCAGACTCTGGTTCCACTGGTTTAGGCAACTGCGACAATTCAGTCGGGGGGTAGTTTCACAGACCGATGATGGAGCGACTATGTCTACAGATGCTTTATGGAGGTTGGACAGGTTCACCAAGCTCTTCACTGCTTCATTCAGCGGAGCTTCTTCTGAGGACCCCCAGGATTTCCTATATATCTGCCACAAGGTTCTTCGAAACATGGACATTGTGGAGTCTAATGGAGTTTATTTTGTGGCTTTTCGTTTATCTGGATCTGCAAAGACTTGGTGGAGGGATTACTATTCAGCCAGAGTAGCAGGGTCGCCACCTTTGACTTGGGATTAGTTCTCGGAGTTGTTCCTGGAGAAGTTTCTTCCCGTTACTTAGAGGGATGCTTATTGGAGGCAGTTTGAGCGCCTCCAGCAGGGGTCTATGACGGTCACCCAGTATGAGACCCGTTTTATTGATCTAGCTCGCCATGCCCTAGTCATACTCCCCACTGATAGGGAGAGGGTGAGGAGATTTATTGATGGTTTGATCTAGCCTATTCGTCTTCAGATGGCTAGAGAGGTGGGTAATGATATTTCTTTTCAGGAGGCGGCCAATGTGGCCCGGAGGATCGAGATGGTTCTGCCACATGGGGCTAATCATAGGGCAGACAAGAAGCCCCGTCACTCAGGTTGATTCGGTGGTGCCTCATCTGGAGGCAGGGATTCTTATGATAGGGGCCAGTCTTCCAGGCCTTTTCAGTCAGCCATCCTGACTTCACAGGGCGTCTCAAGTGATTGTGGTTTTCGTGGACAGTATTCTGATCAGTAGCCCATCAGTGCACAACCTCTTCAGAGTGTTCGCGGAGGTCATTTGGGCCGTTAGGGCCAGTCTCATCGTACAGGGGGATATTATGAGTGTGGTAAGTATGGTCACATCAGGAGAGCTTGCCTGAGATTGAGGGGTACACAATCAAAGCAGCAGGTTCCTCGCCCCATGATTCAGGCACCAGTTAACCCACAGCCTGCCAGCCAGCCAAGGGCGGGGGTAGGGATCATAGAGGTAGAGGTCAGGACCGTAGAAGTAGAGGCTGTACCACCAGAGGTAGGGGTCAGCTGGTGGCCGATCGTCCTAGAGACATGGTTTAGGGAGGTGGGGCTGAGCCCCGATTTTATGCTTTGCCATCCAGGCCAGAGGCGGAGGTGTCACATGCTGTTATTATAGGTACTATTCTGGTTTATGATAGAGATGCGTCAGTGCTATTTGACCGTGGGTCTACATATTCATATGTGTCTTCCTACTTTGCACCCTGCCTGGCTATGTCTAGTTATGCTTTGGACATTCCTGTTTATGTGTCTACACCGGTGGGTTACTCCATAGTAGTTGATCGTGTGCATCGTTCTTGTGTGGTTGTGTTTGAGGTTCTTGAGACCCCTGTTGATCTACTGCTATTAGATATGGTGGATTTTGAAGTTATATTGGGGATGGATTGGTTGTCCCCATATCATGCCATCTTGGATTGCCATGCCAAGACGGTGACCTTGGCTTTGCCAGAATTGCCCCGACTAGAGTGGAGAGGGACCTCAGGTCATGCCACTCGCAGTGTTATTTCCTATGTTAAGGCTCGACGCATGGTTGAGAAGGGGTGTTTAGCTTATCTGGCATATGTTCGCGACTCCAGCGCAGAGGTTCCTTCTATTGACACAGTTCCTATTGTTCGGGAGTTTCCCGAGGTTTTCCCTTCAGACCTGCTGGGTATGCCGCCCGACAAGGACATTGATTTCTGTATTGATCTGGTTCCAGGCACGCAGCCTATTTCTATTTCATCGTATCGCATGGCCCTGCCGGCGTTAAAAGAGTTAAAGGACCAATTGCAGGATTTACTAGAGAAGGGTTTTATCAGGCCGAGTGTTTCTCTTTGGGGTGCGCCGGTGTTATTCGTGAAGAAGAAAGATGGTTCGATGCGGATGTGTATTGATTACCGGCAGTTGAACAAGGTGATGATAAAGAACAGATATCCACTGCCGAAGATTGGTGATTTGTTTGACCAGCTTCAGGGAGCAAGGGTGTTCTCAAAGATAGACTTGAGATCTGGCTATCATCAGCTGAGGATTAGGGCGTTTGATGTCCCTAAGACAGCATTCCGCACTTGGTATGGGCACTACGAGTTTTTAGTCATTTCATTTGGGTTGACCAATGCCCCAGTAGCATTTATGGAGTTGATGAACCGAGTGTTCAGGCCTTATCTAGACTTGTTCGTAATTGTCTTTATAGACGATATTCTGGTGTACTCCCGCAGCCGGGAAGAGCATGAGTAGCACCTCAGAGTGGTTCTCCAGACTCTGAAGGATAGACAGTTATATGCTAAGTTTTTGGAGTGCGAGTTCTGGTTGATTTCGGTTGCATTTTTGGGTCATATATTGTATCAGCAGAGGGAATTCAGGTGGACCCAAAGAAGATTGAGGCATTCAAGAATTGGCCTCGACCAGCTTCGATGATCAAGATTTGCAGTTTCTTAGGGTTAGCATTTTATTACCGTCGGTTCGTAGAGGGATTTACTTGTATTGCAGCTCCGATAACCAGGTTGACCCAGAAGGGTGCTCAGTCCAGATGGTCAGATGAGTGTGAGGCGAGCTTTCAGAAGCTCAAAACAGCTCTGACCACGACACCAGTGTTAATTTTGCCTACGGGTTCAGGGCCTTACATGGTCTATTGTGATGCTTCCCGTATTGGGATTGGAGCAGTGTTGATGCAGGATGGCAAAGTCATTGCCTATGCTTCGAGGAAGTTGAAGATCCACGAGAAGAATTATTCGGTTCATGAGCTAGAGTTGGCAGTGGTTGTTCATGCCTTGAAGATTTGGAGGCATTGTCTGTATGGTGTGATGTGTGAGGTGTACACGAATCACAAGAGCCTTCAGTACTTGTTCAAGCAGAAGGAGTTGAATGTGAAGCAGAGGAGGTGGTTAGAGTTGTTGAAAGATTATGATGTTACTATCTTATATCACTCGGGTAAGGCCAATATGGTGGCCGATGCATTGAGTAGGAATTCCGCCAGCATGGATAGTCTTGCTTATATCCCGGTCAGCCAGAGACTGCTTGCTTTAGACATTCAGGCCTTGGCCAATCGATTTGTGAGCTTAGATATTTCTGAACCCAACAGAGTATTGGCTTGCACGGTCGCTCGTTCTTCTCTATTAGAGCGTATCCGTGATCGGTAGTTTGATGATCCCCATTTGTGTGTCCTGAGAGACACGGTGCAGCGTGGAGGTGCCACGAAGGTGACCTTAGGTGATGATGGTTTGAGATTGCAGGGACGAGTTTGTGTGCCTAATGTTGATGGGATTCGAGAGTTGATCTTAGTGGAGGCCCATAGTTCTCAGTGTTCTATTCAGCCAGGCACCGTGAAGATATATCAGGACTTACGACAGCATTATTGGTGGCGAAGAATGAAGAAGGTATTGTAGCGTATGTAGCTCGGTGTTTGAATTGTCAGCAGGTTAAGTATGAGCATCAGAGGCCCGGTGGTTTGTTTCAGAGGATTGAGCTTCCCGAGTGGAAGTGGGAGAGGATTACCATGGATTTTATTACTGGACTTCCGTTGACTCGGAAGAAGTTTGATGCTATTTGGGTCATTGTTGGTAGGCTGACCAAGTCAGCACACTTCATTCCAGTAGCAGTCTCCTATTCATCCGAGAGGTTAGCGGAGATTTATATCCGGGAGATTGTTCGCCTTCATAGTGTACTAGTATCCATCATTTCAGATCGGGGTACGCAGTTTACCTCGCACTTCTAGAGAGTGGTTCAGTAAGAATTAGGCACCCAGGTCCAGTTGAGCACAGCGTTCCATCCTCAGACGGACGGTCAGTCTGAGCAGACTATTCAGATTTTGGAGGATATGCTCCGAGTTTGTGTCATCGACTTTGGAATCTCGTGGGACCAGTTTTTGCCGTTAGCAGAGTTTGCCTACAACAACAGCTACTAGTCCAGCATTCAGATGGCTCCATATGAGGCTCTGTATGGTAGGCGATGTTGGTCTCCAGTCGAATGGTTTGAGCCGGGAGAGGCTCGGTTATTGGGTACAGACTTAGTTCAGGAGGCCTTAGATAAGGTCAAGATCATTCAGGAGAGGTTGCGTTTAGCTCAGTCTAGATAGAAGAGTTATGCAGACCGTAAAGTCCGAGATGTAGATTTTATTGTTGGTGAGCGGGTATTGCTCCGGGTGTCGCCTATGAAGGGCGTGATGAGGTTCGGAAAGAAGGGCAAGCTCAACCCTAGGTACATTGGTCCGTTTGAGATTCTTGATCGAGTGGGAGAGGTGGATTATAGACTTGCATTGCCACCTAGCTTATCAGCCGTGCATCCAGTTTTTCATGTATCTATGCTTCGGAGGTATCACGACGATCCTATACATGTGTTAGACTTCAGCACTGCCCAGTTTGACACGGATTTATCTCATGAGGAGGAGCCGGTAGCTATTCTAGACCGGCAAGTTTGTCAGTTGAGATCTAGGAGTTTTCCATCTGTTCATGTTCAATGGAGAGGTCAGCCCCCTGAGGCCTCGACTTGGGAGTTCGAGTCTGAGATACGGAGCCGTTATCCACATCTGTTCCCCGATTTAGGTACTTCTTTCTTTTGTCCGTTCGAGGACGAACGGTTGTTTTAGAGGTGGAGGATGTGACGACCCAAAGGGTCATCACCTGTTTCCTTATTCGTTCCGTGCTTCCAAGGCCTTGAAAAACCTCATTTTTTACTTGCCTCGATTTGCATGTGCAGTCCGGGCGCGTAGCCGGAAAGCTTTTATGTTGAAATGTGTGAATTCTGTGAAAAATTTGAAGAATTTTGATATTAATATGATCATAGTTGACTTTGGTCAACATTTTTGGTAAATGGACATGGACCCAAGATTGGACGGTCCTGGAAGGTCTGTAGAAAAATACGGGACTCGGGCATGTGCCCGGAGTCAAATTCGGAGGTCTAGAGCCCGAGATATGATTTTTTTCGTGAAATTATTTTTCTGAAATTTTTAAGAAAAATGAAAATGAAAATTGATTAAAAGACTATGGTATCGGGCTCGTATTTTGGTTCCGACGCCCGGTACAAGTCTTATATATTGTTTAAGCGCTTTCTATGAAGTTTGGTCAAAATCGGACATCGTCTGACGTGTTTCGGACTATAAGTTCCAAGTTTGAAAGTTCATGAAGTTTAAAAGAAAAATCATGAGTTTTGAGGCTTGATTCTATGTAAATGATTTTATTTTCGCAATTTGATCACGCGAGCAAGTCCGTAGGGTGTTTTGAGGTCGTGTGCATGTTTGGTTTGGATCCCCGAGGGATCGGGTGAGTTTTGGATAGGCCACTAGTTGCATTTCTCATATTTTTTAAAATCTGGTGTGCTGGCTTCTGTGATCTTCGCAAATGCGAAGATGAGGCTCGCAATTGCGAGTTCGCAAATGCGAATATTGAATCGCAATTGTGAAGCTGGGGATTTCTGCATAGGTTCGCAAATGCGATCTTCTTCCTCACAAATGCGAATCAAGGGTACCTGGGCCGGATCGCAAATGCGATCAAAAGTTCGCAAAAGTGATCCCTGCCCCCCAGACCCAAGTTCACAAATGCGAACTAAATTGTCGCATTTCCCAAGCCTGTGTTTTTCGCAATTGCGAACCTAGGTTCGCAATTGCCATATCCGCAGCCCAGCAATTTTTATACATAATCAAAATTTCATCACTTTTCACCGCTCTTTCAAAACCCAAACCCCATAAGTTATTTTTCAAGAACAAACTTCATCCCAAATCACTTCTAAGTTAATTTTTACTCGATTCTTTCAATCTTTAACATCATTAAACATGTTTTCCACTTGAAATCAAGGATTTTCATGGGTGAAATTGGGATTTACGGGTAGAACCTAGGTTTTCTATAAATTGGGGAGTTGGACCTCGATTTGAAGTCCAATTTCAAAACAAATTACATATTTGAGTTCGTGGGGGAATGGGTAATCGGGTTTTGCTCCGAACCTCGAGTTTTGACCACGTGAGCCCGGTTGGAATTTTTGGGAAAAACTTGGGAAAATCATTTTTATGCATTCAAATCGATTCATATAGTGTTTATTAAAGCAATTGAACAAATTGTGATTAGATTCGAGCGAATTGGAGGTGGAACCTTGAGGTGAAGCAATAGTTGAGGATTAAGTGGATTTCAAGGCTTTGAGGTAAGTGTTTGGTTTAATCCTAGCTTGAGGGAATAAGAGTTGAGTCTTATTGCTAATTTCTATGTGATCGAGTACGATGTATAGGCATGGTGAGGAGTATCTATACATTGGTGTCTAGCATGACCGTGAGTCCTTATAATGTGATTACCATGACTTGGTTGTGAACTCCGTGTCTATTGGAGAAATTCTATATGTTGTGAATAACATGTGAACAGTAAAATAATTATTTGATTCCTGGGAGCATTTGCTAGAAATGTGATACGAATATCAAAAGTATATGAAATGACTGGATGATTTGGAGCGTTGGCTCAAAATGGTAGAGTGAATTATAAGATAAGAAATGTAAGAAAAAAAAAGAAAGCGTTGTTGATTATTCCCTTGCCGGGATTTTTATCAAATGTTAGCTTATTGTTATGTCCCTTAATTGTGACTGTTGTTTGGAGAGTTAGACTACTGAATTATATTGAGGAGCGGTTGCGCGCCGCAAGATTGAACAATGATATATGAAGGTCGGGTTGCGTGCCGCAATAGTGATACATGATAAATGGTATGGGTCGGGTTGCATGCCGCAACAGTGATATTTGTGGAGTGGGTTGCACGCCGCAACAGTTATTGATGCCATGTGTTTGTACTGAGTATTGGTTCCTTGTTCATTGTGAGCCTAAGTTGTTCTAGTTTGTTACTTGAGATTACTCTTGATATTGTATCTCCCCTTAGCAAGTTTCCCCTCCCATTTTGTTAATTGCCTTGTATTCAATGTTCCGTTGTATATTTATAACTGCACAGATTTATGTGGTGTCCAGTCTAGCCTCGTCACTACTTCGCCGGGGTTAGACTAGATACTTACCAGCACATGGGGTTGGTTGTGCTGATGCTACACTTCTGTGCAATTTTTTTTGCACAGATCCAGGTTTTGAGGAGCAGCATCAGCAGTAGTATGGGAGCGGGATTTTATCATCACGAGACTGAGGTAGCCTTGCAGGCGTCCGCAGGACCGGTGTCTCTTCTATATGTTTTTCTTATTAGACTGTTACATTATTGTTTCAAGACAGACAACTTATATATTTCTTTCAGACCATTGTTTTTAGTACATCTTTAGTAGTTCGTGAGTAATGTGACACCAAATTTTGGGTAGAGGTTTTAATGACTGTTCCGCATTTAGATTCGTATTTATCAGATAGAATTTCGCTATTGTTCTCATTAGAATTAATATTTTATATTGATGCTATAGACTGTTAAGATAATTGTTTAATGATAAAAAGATAAATAAGTTGGCTTGCATAGCTATCACGAGTAGGCGCCATCACGATCCCAATGGTGAAAAATCCGGGTCGTGACATAAAGGTAAATCCAAATTACTTCTGTCTAATAATTGCTCAAATGATGTGAGAAATTGGATAATCTCCACATTAGACGTCAAAGCTAGCAAAGATTTTGGAACATACTTGGGGTTCAATATGAGTAACAAGTGTCTAAGACATAGGGACTACTTGCCCTTGATTTAAAAAATGAGGGCACGACTAAACATTTGGAATGCAAATTGGCTTAATATGGCAGGAAAGTGTACCCTCATAAAATTTACTCTAAACACCATTCCTAATCACCAAATGCAACTCTCAATTCTTCCAAGTAAGACTCTAAAAGAAATCGATAAAATCCAAAGGAATTTCTTGTGGGGAACCACTAGGGATAAGAAGAAAATGAACCTAGTTGCATGGAAAGTATTAACCTTACCAAAGGAAATGGGAGGACTAGGTACTAGAAAGGCACAATCAAAAAACCTTTCCCTACTAACAAACATGGTGTAGAGACCGCTAAACAATCCCTCTAGTAATTGGGTACGTATCATTACTAGTGTTTATGGTCAAACAAAGACAACTAAGGGAGTCTCACACACATGGAAAAGCCTCCTAAAGGGATGACACTTATGTAGGGAGGGTATAAGATGGCCTGTGGATAACAAGTCAAATCTGTCCATATAGGACACCAACTGGATCCCTAAATTTGAGAAGTTAAGGGATACTATTAGTGGTCCTCTCATAAACAAGGAAAGTGAACTAAAAATAAAAGATATTATTAACAATGGATCATGGGATTTGACCAAACTTTCTTTCACACTCCCTGAGAACATAAAGAACAGCAAACACTCTCTAACCACCAATGTCCCTCAGGCTAATACCCTTATATGGACAAAAAATACAAGTGGAATATTCACAACCTCATCTTGCTATAAATTAATTGAAAAGCACAACTATAATGGCAATAATTAGGATTGGATATGGTGATTACAGTGTCCCAGGAAGTTACAATTTTTTGTATGGAAATGCTACCACTTAAGACTCCCCACTAGGGAATACTTAGGAAGAACTGGCATAAACATAGATACAAACTGCTCTAATTGCAAGGTGAACGAATCACTGCTCCATATTTTTTGGGATTGCAAAATAGTAAAAAAAAGTTTGGGCTTCTGTAGGTGTCGACACAAGTAGACCAAGGACAAATGAACATTGGGTGGACTTCCTAAGAAATATATCCCCAAGCTTACCAAGTAACCTCATAACTTGGGATATGGTTTTTCCATTTGCACTATGGTCTATTTGGAAAAATAGAAATGACAACAACATGAATAACACTGCCTTCACAATCAACACTAATAAAGTGGTTAAAAATGCATTGGAATTTCTCTTCTTAACCAGTAAACACACCTCTAATAATGCAACTATTAAAGTCCGAATAAAATGGCACCCACCACCCCAGAACTGGTTTAAGATCAACACTGATGGAGCTCTCAAAGAGGAAATACTCACTGGAGGAATGAGTGGCATAATAAGGGATAATAAAGGAGAATGGATACTATGATACCACAAAAAATGTGCATGCATGACTGCAATCCAGGCGAAACTACTGGCTTTCCTGCAAGCTTTGAAGATAATCATGCAAGGAAACTTCATACCATGCAAAATCGAAACGGACGCTACAGAGGTAATAAGGTACATGGAGGGAGATTACCCTACTTGCACAGATTTGCTTATTGAATGCAGGTACTTCCTGGGGAAGCTAATGGAGAAGGAGGAGATCAAGCTGAAGCATAACTTTCGAGAGGGAAACAAAGTTGCACATCCACTAGCAGAAGAAGCACTACTTCATCCTAGCTACAATATGAACTATTTTACGGAGCCTCTTAATTTTACTTTAAATATGTATTCAGCTGATAAGGATGATTATATTAATTTTCGATCAACTAGCTTAACTGCCTGTAATAGTTTAGCTTTCCTAGGCAATGATGATGTCTTAGGAGGCATAAGACAACTATGTATTAATGGCAGCTTCATGGGACAATGTCCCTAGAAGACGTCGCAATCTTATTACTAATATACAATATAAGCATCTTTAACCTTAAAAAAAAAGTTGTTGAAAATAAAAAAAAAATACGTAACTTTATCAGAATGTGCGTGAGGAAAGAAAATATTATTAAAATATAAAAATGTAATAGGACGAACAAATTACTATAAAAAGTTGTTAAATTTACTAAGTGTGTTTATACAACTATACATATTAAAGTAGACGTTTTTATATATATAATTCATTTTAGAACATGAATATTTAGACATCCTACATAATTCAAATAAGAAATACTTTAATAAGAAAATATTTTTTTAAACTTAAATAATTATCATACATTTTTATTCACTATAAAATTTGTTTTTAAATGTTAAAAAAATCAATACTTCGAGTAGAGGCTTCATCGTTTACAATATCAATTTAGGCTTGTACGATTTAGTATGATTAAATATGGTATCAAATAATTATTTTGGGTGATTAATTGCATATGGATTAATTATTTTTTGTATGATTAATTTAAGGATTTTAAAGATTCATAATTAAGTGTTCCACTTGGAAATAATTTTAATTTAAACATTATTACATTAAATAAATTTAAATTAACATGTTATTGTAACGACCCGACCAACCGTTTTGAGCTCTAGCGTGCCGTTCAGCAGTTTTAGGCTATGTGAAGCTTCACTTAAGGTATTATGACTTGCACGCATGGTCAGAATTGAATTTCAGAAGTTTGGAGTTGATTTGAAAAGAGAATTCTCATTTTGGAAGCTTTAAGTTGAAAGGATTGATTAAGATTTGATTTTTGAGTAAACGAACTCGGAATCAGGATTCGAAGGTTCCAGTATGTGTGTATAATGATTTCACACTTGGGAATATTACCGAATCAGGTTTTGGGTGACCCGAGAGCGTTTTGACGCCTATTGTGTAAGTTAATATTTTTGGAAGAATTTAATAAATTTGGGTTGAAGTGAATTTCAATGCTATCGATGTCTGTTTGGAATTCTGAGTCCGGGAATAGCTCCGTATGGTGATTCTAGTATTGGTAGCGCGATCGAAAGTGAATTCGGAGGTCCGTGGATCATTTTGGAGTCATTTGGCTGAAGATAGAAATTTGAAGGTTTTTGAGGAGTTTGACCGGAAGTGAACTTTTTGATATTGGGGTAGGAATCCAATTCCAGAAGTTAGAGTAGATCCGTATTGTCGAATGTAACTTGTGTGTAAAATTTGAGATCAATCGGACGTGATTTGATGGGTTTTGGCATCAAACGTTGAAGTTTGAAATTCTAAAGCTTATTAAGCTTTTATTGGAGGGCAATACATGGTATAAGAGTTATTTGATGTGATTTGAGGCCTCGAGCAAGTCTATGTTATGTTATAGGATTGGCTGGTGTGATTGGACGGGGTCAGGAGGGCCTAGGGTGGATTCCGGGTGGTTATCGGATTGATTTGGAGTTGGGAGGAAGAGATCAAGTCTTCAGTTATCTTGTGTAATCGCACCTGCGAGGTCTTGGCGGCAGGAGCGGAGCCGCAGAAGTGGCCAAAGAGGCGTAGATGCCGCTGAGAAGGGAGAAGGCTAGGACCGTAGATGTGGTCGTGTTGCCGCAGAAGCGGGACCGCACCTGCGGAAGTAAAAGCGTAGAAGCGGAAGAGGGGCCTGGTGAAGGACTGCAGATGCAGTATCTGGGCCGCACCTACGGAAATGTAGAAGCGTTCAAGTGACCGCTAGTGCGGAAGTGCTGGAGGGGAGTGAGTTCTTTAAAAATTGGGATTTGATCGATTATCCTTCATTTTTCTTCTTGGTTGGGCGATTTTGGAGCCTTCGAAGAGGGGAATTTCATCATCAAACATGAGGTAAGTTAATTACACCCCTTGTGAGTTAAATACATGGTATTATTATGGATTAAAGTATGAAAATTGGTAGAAACTTGGGGTTTTCGTGGAAAGACCTAGAATTTATATTTTTGGATTTTGACCATGATTTTGAGTATGAAATTGAGTGTAAATTATATATTTGAGTTCGTGAGGTTATGAGTAAATTTTATCTTCAAAATTTTTTGGAATCCTCTCACATGTGCCCGAGGGCATTTTTGTTAATTTTTCGATCGAGGTTAGGAATTATTATAAATTAGATTATAATGAATAATTGATCTCATATTAATGAGTTTACATAATTATTGGCTAGTTTTGGAGCATTTTGCATTGATTTGAGTCTTCGGAAGGGCGTGAAATGCCGGTTATGGAACTTCGGAGCGAGGTGAGTCTCCTTTCTAACCTTGTAAGAAGGAATTATCCCCATAGGTGAAATAATTAAATATGTGCTTCTATTTGTGGGGGCTACATACACACAAGATAACGAGAGTCCGTGCTTGCTACTATTATGCTTAAGTCCGGGTAGCCTAGTACTCGAAAGCATGCTATACTTGAAATATTTACAACTTTTTTGACAATTTAAATTTCTTAAATCATATCGGATTGGTAAATGAATTTTTAAAGAAATTAAACATTATTTTCTTGACCGTTAAAGAGAAGTTTCCATTTCTTTGGGTAATTGTTTCCCTAATGAACTCTTGATTTATTGTTTGATGTGTTTATTTATATTTGACCACGTTGTATGTATGATTTGCGAGCGGGTTAATAGATGCATCTATGGTTCGCGCCATTCGACCCTCTGGGAGTGCACAATTTAAATATTATTGGGTCGGGTGGTACGACCTCGACATGATTTGTGTATGCTTGTATTGCTTGCCTTGAGATTTATAGATGTTGATATTTGTCCTCCCTGTCCTGAGATAAATGTATAAATGACGAATTTGTTTTTGGAAATTTCCTATTAATACAAGAATTATTTACTTGCCTCATGCTATTGAGTTAAAGTCATTTTACGAAAATACCTGATTTTCTATATTATTTGTATTATTATTATTGGAACCCTAGTAAATGTCAAAGTCTACCTCTCATCTCTACTTCTTTGAGATTAGACGAGATACTTACTAAGTACAAGTTCTTTTAGTACTCATGCTACACTTGCTGTACTTTTTTGTTGCATAGGCACATGTATCTCTAGTGGCCTAGTAGGCATATCAGCATGGTAGGTACAAAAACTTACGTGAGCTGCACTTCTCGATATGACCCTCAGCCAGTAGAGTCTCTTTCAGATTAATCTATTTACTTTCTGTCCAATCTGTATTCTGGACGGTCATTGTATTACATTGTTTCCTAGAGATAGCTCATGCACTTATGACACAGGGTTCTGGGATGATTATGAGACTATTAAATATTAATTTTGTTAAAGACTTCACGTTTATGTCTTGGAATTTTATTATTTACTGTTTAATGTATAAAGAAAATGATTTCGACAAATACTAAAATGGGAGTTTAATTAACTTTTTGGTGTTGGCTTGCCTGACAGTGTATCCAGCGCCATCACGATCCTTAGTTGATTTTGGGTCGTGATAACATGGTATCAGAGCACTAACTTCCTTTAGGTGTCACGATTCTATAATAGGTCATGATGGCGCCCGACACCATTGTCAGGCAAGCCGACGCAGAAACATAATTAACTTCTCATTTTACTTTTACCAAAATTAATGTAGTAGATTCTCAAATTTAAGTTAAGACCAAAAATAATCAATAATGTATCAAAATGATTATATAATCCAACAATAAATGTCTACTAATGTGTGTGCCAAGACCTGGTGTCACAAGTAATAGGCAACTAGTAGAATGTATAAAAGAATAACTCTATCCTACTGCCTGAGATAGAACAGACAACAAAACTAAGAAAAGACTTCATCCGGCTACTGAACAGCATAGGAAAGGAGCAACTCACTGTGGAAGTCACGGTCTATGAATCAGGGGCGCACACCAGACTGATAGCTAGATGTATCTGCCTCAGATCCTGTACAATTAAGTACAAAAGTGTAGTATGAGTACATAAACAATATGTACCCAGTAAGTATCCCATCTAATCTCAAAGAAGTAGAGACGAGAGGTCGACTTGATACTTACTAGAGTCAAATAATATAATAAAGTGCTATGCTAAGAATGGGGATCACCAACAATCAACAGTCTATAGCAAGAGGTACAAGTCATGCTCTTAACAATATTTCATTTAGCTATTTACATTTCAAAATACTTAGCAAAACAAGTCATATATAAGATTTCACACAGATATCATGCACACATTATGCCGAGATCGACGGCCCAATCCAACAGAAAATAAAACGTGCACTGCCAGAGGGTCAAATAGCGCGAACCATAGATGCATCTATTTATACCGAGGCGATAGGCCTGATCCACAAATATACTTCCATTTGGAGCCGAACGACCCCAAACTAGTTAAATGAAGTAGGAACTAGTCAATATAGACTCACAAGATTGAATTCTAGCTATTTAAGCAATTTCCCAACCCTTAACACAAGTTCCCTAAAATCCGACCTCAGGCCCAAGTGCCCGGACTCCGAATTTTTTCAAATGAAGTTGTTCTCACAACCTAAGGATCAATAATTTCATTACCCTAACCCCAAACCCGGTCGTGATGGTGCCTCTTGTGAAGACAAGGCAAGGCAAATGAACAAAATTCTCAAGTTTTAATAGTTAAATAGCATGATAACAGTCTAAACATAGTTTAACAATGCGGAATAGCAGAAATCCAACCCGACACAACCCTGCCGGGGTGTCACTAGTCATGGGCATCTGTAAGTCAGAATAAAATCCTTCTAAAATCCATAAACTAATACAAATGTCTAAAAAGAAACAGAAGCATTAGAGGAGTAGAGACACGGGGCTGCGGACATCAACAGCTATCTCGAAATCTCCAACAGTTCGCTTGAAGCTGGAGGAAAAATCAGCGCTCGGGAGCAGAACCAGCTACGCCTGAATCTGCACATAGGGTGTAGGGAGTAAAGAGAGTACTCTAACATAGCGAGTAACAAATATAATTAACGACTGAAAGTAAGAAATCTCATAAGGCACAAGACATGATATGAGGAAGCAGTACAATCATTCAACAAAAGTAGTATGCCAGTTAAGAAACAATATAGGTCATTCATCAACAAACAAAGTATATAATTGACAACAATTAAGGAAAAATAAACACGTAAAGGCTCGCCCCTGGCAACAATACCAGCCCCTGGGGCTCATTCTCACAACACACTGGGTACCCGCGCTCACTGGGGGTGTGCACACTCCGGGAGGGGCCCCTTTTGGCCCAAGCACAATAACAAGCCATCTCGTGGCATCAAATCTAGGCCCTTGGCTGCATAATCAATCAAGACACCTCGGGGCGTACATATCTCAGGACCTCGGCCTCATATCAGTATCAGTGTTCCTCACAACATTGGCCTCCGGCATTACTCAATCCAAAAATCATCACAAGCCCCTCGGGTATTAGTAAAAATAGTATTTCAGCCCAAGTGTCGTTTAAAATATCATTTAAGTTTTTAAAACTATGAAAGAGTGGCTGAATATTAAAACAATGGAAATTATCAGGACTGAGTTCAAGTATTAAATCAAAATCATGAGAAAAATATCAGCAAATAGCCCTGAAGGGCTCAAATAAATGGCATTGGGCCCACATATGGCATTAAGCCTCATTCATGATAAAAACATATAAGTCACAGTCAAATACACAGTAAAATCATCAATCAGGATGGACAAAGTCACAATCCCCAATGGTGCTCTACCCCACGCTCGCTATCCGGCGTGTAAGTCACCTCAACATAGCACTACGATGTGCAAATCCTAGGTTTCAAACCCTCAAAACATCATTTACGATTATTACTCACCTCGAACTAGCTAAATCTCTGGCTCGCGACGTCTTTACCCCTCAAATTGGCTTCCACGCGCGTCGAATCTATCCAAAATCAGAACGAATACGTCACAATATGTTGAGGGAACAAAGCCAAAGTGAAAACAATCGAAAAGTACCAAAATTCTCGAAATTAGCAAAACCCGAGCCCCGCCCACTTCTCGAAATTGGGTAAAATTTATATTTCCAGAAACCTCGCACTCTCACGAGCCTAACCATACCAAAATTATCCAAATCCCATAACATTTCGACCCTCAAATCCGTGATTCTATCCAAGAGGGTTTTCTAAACTTTTCCAGCAAAATTCACGGACTAAATGCCAAAACTGGTAATAGATTCGAGTAATCTAACCAATATTAAGTTAAGAACACTTACCCTATTCTTCTATCTGAAATCCCCCAAAAATCGCCTCTTCCCGAGCTCCAAAATGGAAAAATGGGACGAAGTCCCATTTTCAGAACTTAACATTCTGTCCAGGTGTTTCTTCATTGCGATCGCGGGAAAAATGATACGATCGCGTAGAAGAAAATAACTACTAGCCCAAAATGTTCTTTGCGGTCGCGAGCAAATCAACGTGATCGCATAGAAGGAAAATACTGCTGTCCAAATTTGTGCTGCGCGATTGCGGGCAAATAAATACGATCGCATAGAAGGTAAATACTGCTGTCCAAATTTGTGCTACGCGATCGCGGGCAAATCAATGCGATCATATAGAAGGAAAATACTGCTGTCCAAACTTGTGCTATGCAATCACAGGTAAATCAATGCGATCGCATAGAAGGAAATACCAGATAGCAAAACAACAGTTCAAACATAGGGAAAAATGCCCCGTAGCCCATTTGAAACGCACCCGAGGCCCCCGCGACATCAACCAAAAGCACCAACATAACTAAAACTTTATTCAAACATGTTCCAATCTTCAAAACACCATAAACAACATCAAATTTCCCAAAACACATCGAATTCAAGCCTAAGTTTTTAAAATCTTCCAAATTTCATTTTTGATCAAAAACCCAACCAAACCACGTCCGAATAATCTGAAATTTTTCATACACATCCCAAATGGTACAATGAAGCTAATGAAACTATCGGAAATCCATTCCGACCCTCAGACAAAAATCTCGCCAATCAACCGGAAATCGCCAAAATATCAAGTTCGGCAATTCAAGCCTAAATCTACTCCGGACCTCCAAAAGCCATTCCGAACACACTCCTAAGTCACAAATCACCTTCCGAAGCTAACTAAACCATCGGAACTTATATTCGAGCCCTCTAACACATAAGTCAACATCCGGTTGACTTTTCCATCTTAAGCCTTCTTAAAAGAGACTAAGTATCTCAAACCTTAGCAAAACTCATTTCGGACTCGATCCGACCAACCTGATACTACAAAATACAGATAAGGAAGCATAAAGAAGAAGAAATGGGGAAAATAGAGCGGTAACTCATGAGACGACTGTCCGGGTCGTCACATCCTCCCCAACTTAAACAAACGTTCGTCCTCGAACGAGTCAAGAAACATACCTGAAGCCTTAAACATGTGAGGATATCTACTCCGTATCTCCCGCTCGATCTCCCAAGTAGCCTCCTCCACGGGCCGACCTCTTCACTGAACCTTTACTGGAGCTATATCTTTTGACCTCAACTTTTGAACCTGATGACTCAAAATAGCTACTAGCTCCACATCATAAGTCAAATCATCCTCCAACTGAACTGTGCTGAAATACAGAACACGAGACGAATCCCAATATACTTCTGGAGCATAGAAACATGAAATACCGAATGCACAGTTGATAAGCTGGGTTGCAGGGCAAGCTCATAAGCAATCTATCCAATCCTCTGAAGTATCTCAAATGGTCCAATAAACCGCTGACTCAACTTCCCTTTCTTTTAGAATCTCATAACGCCTTTAGTGGGTGAAACTTTCAACAGAACCTTCTCACCAACCATGTAAGAGATATCTCGAACCTTCCTGGCAGTATAGCTCTTTTGTATCGACTTCTCTATATGAAGTCTCTCCTGAATTACCTTCACTTTATCTAAGGCATCCTGAACCAAATCTATCCCAATAGCCTAGCCTCACTGGGCTCAAACCAACCAACCGGAGATTTACATTGTCTCCCGTACAAAGCTTCATATGGAGCTATCTAAATACTCGACTGGTAGCTGTTGTTATAAGCAAACATTGTGAATGGTAGAAACTAATCCCATGATCCTCCGAAGTCAATAACACAAGCACGCAACATTTCCTCCAATATCTGAATTGTACGCTCGGACTGCCCATCCGTCTAAGGTTGAAAAGTTAAGCTCAACTGCACCCGAGTACCCAACTCATGCTGAACAGACTTCCAAAATAGGGAAGTAAACTGAGTGCCCCTATCTGAAATGATGCAAATGGGACACCATGCAACCGAACAATCTCCCGAATATATATCTCTACTAACCGCTCTGAAGAATAAGTAGTACAATTAGGAATGAAGTGCACAGACTTGGTCAGCCTATCTACAATCACCCACATAGCATCAAACCTCTTCAAAGTCTGAGGAAATCCAACAAAAAAAGTTATAGTAATCCTCTCCCACTTCCACTATGGAATATCCATACTCTGAAGAAGGCCAGACGGTCTCTGATGCTTATATTTCACCTGCTGACATTTGAGACATCGAGCTACAAATCCCACAATATCTTTTTTCATTCTCCGCCACCAGTAATATTATCTAAGATCCTGATACATCTTCGTGACTCCTGTATGAATAGAATACCGCGAGCTAAGGGCCTCATCCAGAATCAACTCCCGAAGCCCATCCACATTGGGAACACAAATCTGGCCATGCATTCTCCAAACTCTATCATCGTCAATGGTCACATCTCTAGCATCATCATGCTGAACTCTGTCCCTAAGGACGAGAAAATGCGGATCATCATACTGGTGCTCTCTGATGCGATCATATAATGAAGACCGATATACCACACAAGCCAATACCCAACTGGTCTCAGAAATATCCAATCTTACGAACCGATTGGCCAAAGCCTGAACATCAACTACAAGAGGTCTCTCTCCAACTGGAATATGTGCCAAACACTCCATACTCACTGCCTTTTGTGCAAAGAATTGGCCACCACATTGGCCTTTCCCGGATGGTACAATATAGTGATATCATAATCCATAAGAACTCCAACCATCTTCGTTGTCTCAAATTAAGATCCTTCTACTTGAAAAAATGCTGAAGACTGCGAGGATCAGTGAATACCTCACAAGACATGCCATACAAGCAATGCCTCCAAATCTTTAATGCGTGAACTATGGCAGCTAACTCCAAATCATGAATGGGGTAGTTCTTCTCATGGTGGTTCAACTGACGAGAAGCATAAGCAATAACTCTACCCTCCCGCATCAACACAAAACCAATCCCTACTCTCAAAGTATCCTAATACACCGTATATAAACCTGAAGCTAATGGCAAAAACAACACTAGAGCTGTCATCAAAGCTATCTTGAGCTTCTAAAAGCTCTCCTCACACTTGTCTGACCATAAAATAAAGTACCCTTCTGAGTCAACTTGGTCAAGGGCGATGCGATAGATAAGAATCCTTGAACAAACAGGCGATAATAGCCTACCAAACCGAGGAAACTACGAATCTCATTAGCTAAGGACAATATGGGCCAACTCTGCACCGCTTCTATCTTCCTCGGATCAACCTGAATACCCTCACTGGACACCACGTGTCCCAAGAATGCCACTGAAGTGAGCCAAAATTCACACTTGGAGAACATTGCATAAAGCTTCTCCTCTCAATCTCTGCAACACAACCCTCAAATGTTCTGCGTGCTTTTCCTGACTACGCGAATAAACCAGAATATCATCAATAAACACTACGATAAATGAGTCAAGACAAGGCCGGAACACGTTGTTCATCAAATGCATGAACGCTGTTGGGGCATTGGTCAGCCTAAAAGACATATCCAGGAACTCATAATGACTATATCTGGTCCTGAAGGCTCTTTTAAGAATATCCGAATCCCTAATTTTTAACTAGTGATAACCCAAACGAAGATGAATCATGTAGAATACCCTCGCTCATTGAAGCTGGTCGAATAAATCATCAATACGAGGCAATGATACTTGTTCTTAATGGCTACTTTGTTCAATTGTCTATAATCAATGCATATTCTCATTGTGCCATCCTTCTTCTTTACAAATAGAACTGGTGCACCCCAAGGTGACACACTAGGCCGAATGAACCCCTTATCAGGAGTTCCGAAAGCTTCTCCTTTAACTCCTTCAACTCTGCTGGTGCCGTACGATAAATCGAAATAGAAATGGGCTGAGTGCCTGGCACCAGGTCAATACCAAAATCAATATCCCTATCTGGTGGCATGCCCGACAGGTCTGCAGGAAATACATCAGAGAAGTCCTTCACAACAGGAGCAAAATCAATACTGGGAGCCTCAACTTTATCCCTCGCAAAGGCAAGATATGCGATACCACCCTTCCCAACCATATGTTGTGCCTTCAAGAAAGAGATCACTCTGGTAGGAACATAATCAGTCACACCACACCACTTGATCCTCGATACACCCGGTATAGCCAAAGTGATTATTTTAGCATGATAGTCTTGAATAGCACGACACGGAGATAACCAATCCATGCCCAAAATAACATCTAAATCCACCATGCTCAATAATAATAAATCAACTTGGGTCTCCAGATCCCCGATAGTCAGCAGACACGACCGCTACATATGGTCTACAACAACATTATCACCCACCGAGGTAGATACATGAACAGGTAAAGCAAAAAACTCATGAGGAGTACCCAAATAGCGAGAAAAGTATGATAACACATAAGAATAAGTGGAACCGGGATCAAATAATACAGAGGCATCTATGTGGCAGACTGTAATAATACCTGAAATGACAGCATCAGAGGCAATGACATCAGATCTTCTTGGAATAGCATAGAAACGGCCATGACCGCCCCCGATCAACCTCAATCTCCGTAATCCATAACTGACTTACCAACACGCCTAAAACTAGAGCCAACATAGCACCTAACTGTGCTGTCAATTTAATCAATAGCAAACTTCCCCACTTGGGTCGAAGCCATGGATCAAAATGCACATAGTAACTCATAACGCATATACTCTATTGTTGCCATAATACCATAGTGAGATTAAAATCAATCCTTCAAAAGCTTGTGGAAACACAAATTGTCTAGAATTTTAAATCTTCTGCAAATCTCACATTCACTCTCGTAACAATTAAACCCATTCTCATAAGCGACCCGAATTCAAATTGCAACATATATTTTTCACTAGAAATTGCGATCTTCCAACAGATGACATAAGGATCACACAAACTCAGAACATTTCGCATGAGGTAGCCCACCTACTTTACCTCAAGCTGGCATTTTTTTATACCTTCCACCGTCATATCCAATACATAGCCACTTAGTCTTCCTGAGTCTGAACTCATATAACAATATGAAATTTACTCTACTCCCAACTAGGAGGCATGAAAAGATTCTTCACACGCCCATACTCGGGGCTATACCTCAATTCAGAATGAAAATCAAATACCTACTAGCCTTCTATCCTCTAGTAGACCCTTCTGGTCACTTCCAAATCATATAAATATATCCCTCTGTCACAACATACTCATCACATAGCCACATCCGTCACTTCCACTAGTAGGGACACTACCGAACATATAAGTTCAAAAATGCTTGTTCACACAATCAGCACCTCGGTGCTCAAGCTATATATAAAAATCTGGCCTCAAGTCCTCCAGACCGGCCCAACATCAACTCACAGAGATCACATCTCGCCCCTCGATCAGAGAATCACAAGCCATCGATGCATATCTGATACTAAGCGCTCATGCGTGTATACGAACACATGGAGGGAATTTAAAGTGTTACTTCCCAAGCTGAATCAAGGATGCACGATAAGAATTCAAGAATGTGAAGTTTTCCTAAAGGTTCTACAACCCCTCAAGGGTAAATACATACGTCTCCATACAGATCCGCGAGACTCTATGAAACCTGCTCATGGCTCGTGAGACCATGTAACCTAGGCTCTGATACCAACTTTTCATGACCCTAACCCCAAACCCGGTTGTGATGGCACCTCTCGTGAAGATAATGTCAGACAAATGAAAAAAGTCTCAAGTTTTAACAGTTAAATAGCATGATAATAGTCTAAACATGGTTTAACAATGGGGAATAGCGGAAATCCATCTCGACACAGCCCTAAATGGGGTGTCACTAGTCATGAGCATCTATAAGTCAGAATACAATTCTGCTAAAATCCATAAACTAATACAATTGTATGAAAAGAAATAGAAGCAATAAAGGAGTAGAGACACGGGGCTGCCGACGTCAACAGCTACCTCAAAATCTCCAAAGGTCCGCCTGAAGCTAGAGGGAAAATCAGCGCTCGGGAGCAGAACTAGCTACGCCTGAATCTACACACAGGGTGCAGGGAGTAAAGTAAGTACAACAACTTAATAAGTAACAAATATAAATAACGACTAAAAGTAAGAAATCTCATAAGGCACAAGGCATGATATGAAGAAGCAGTAAAACCATTCAACAAAAGTAGTATGCCAGTTAAGAAACAATATAGGTCATTCTTCAACAAATAAAGCATATAATTGACAACAATTAAGGAAAAATAAACATGTAAAGGTTCGCCCCTCGGCAACAATACCAGCCCATCGGGCTCACTCTCACAACAGACTGGGTACCCGTGCTCACTGGGGGGCGCAGACTCCGGGAGGGCCCTCTTTCGGCCCAAGCGCAATAACAAGCCATCTCGTGGCATCAAATCTAGGCCCTCGACCTCATTATCAATCAAGCCACCTGGTGGCATACATAGCTAAAGCCCTCGGCCTCATATCAGTATCACTGTTCCTCACAACATAGGCCCTCAGCCTTACTCAGTCAAAAAATCATCACAAGCTCCCGGGGCATTAGTAAAAATAGTATTTCAGCACAAGCGTTGTTTAAAATATCATTTAAGTTTTCAAAATTGAGAAAGAATGGCTGAATATTAAAATAGTGGAAATTATCATGACTGAGTTAAAGCATTAAATCAAAACTGTGAGGAAAATATTAGTAAATAGCCCTGAAGGGCTCAAATAAATGGCACAAGGCCCACATATGGCATTAAGCATCATTCATGATGAAAGCATATAAGTCACAGTCAAATACACAGTAAAAATCATCAATCAGGATGGACTAAGTCACAATCCTCAACGGTGCTCTACCCCACGCTCTCTATCCGGCGTGCAAGTCACCTCAACATAGCACTACGACGTGCAAATCCGGGGTTTCAAACCCTCAGAATATCATTTACAATTATTACTCACCTCGAACCGGCTAAATCTCTAGCCCGCGACGTCTTTACCCCTCAAATTGGCTTCGACGCACGTTGAATGTATCCAAAATCAGAACGAATATGTCACAATATGCTAAGGGAGCAAAGCTCAAGCGAAAATAATCAAAAAGTACCAATATTCTCGAAATTAGAAAAACCCGAGCCCCGAGCCCACTTCTCGGAATTCGGTAAAATTTATATTTCTAAAAACCTCGCACTCTCATCAGCCTAACCATACCAAAATTGTCCAAATCCCATAACATTTCGACCCTCAAATCCGTGATTCTATCCGAGAGGGTTTTCTAAACTTTTCCAACAAAATATATGGATTAAATGCCAAAACCAGTAATAGATTCGAGTAGTCTAACAAAAATTAAGTTAAGAACACTTGCCTCTTTGTTCTCTCTGAAAATCCCCAAAAAATCTCCTCTCCCCGAGCTCCAAATCGATGAAAATGAAAAAATGGGACGAAGTCCCATTTTCAGAACTTAACATTCTGTCCAGGTGTTTCTTCATTATGATCGCGGGAGAAATGATGCGATCGTGTAGAAGAAAATAACTACTGGCCAAAAATGTTCTATGTGATCGCGAGCAAATCAATATGATCGCATAGAAGAAAAATACCGTAGTCCAAATTTGTGCTATGCGATCGGGGGCAAATCAATGCGATCGCATAGAAGGACAGCACTGCTGTCCAAATTTGTGCAATATGATCGCGGATAAATCAATGAGATCTCATAGAAGGAAAATACTACTGTTCAAATTTTTGCTATGCGATCGCGGGCAAATCAATGCGATCGCATAGAAGGAAAATACTAATGTCTAAATTTGTGCTATACGATCGTGGGCAAATCAATGCGATCGCATAGAAGGAAAATACTGCTGTCCAAATTTCTGCTATGCGATCAGGGGCATATCAATGCGATCGCATAGAAGGAAAATACTATTGTCCAAATTTGTGCTATGCGATCGCGGGAAAATCGATGCGATCGAATTGAAGGAAATACCAGATAGCGGAACAACAGTTCAAACATTGGAAAAAATGACCTGTAGCCCATCAGAAACACACCCGAGGCTCCCAGGACCTTAACCAAAAGCACCAACATAACCTAAAACCTTATTCAAACTTGTTCCAATCTTCAAAATACCTCAAACAACATCAAATTAGCCAAAACACATCGAATTCAAGCCTAAGTTTCTAAAATCTTCGAAGTTTCATTTTTGATAAAAAAATGAACCAAACTACGCCCTAATAATATGAAATTTAGTATACACATCCCAATTGACACAACGAAGCTACTACAACTCTCGTAATCCCATTCCGACCCTCGGATCAAAATCTCGCCTATCAACCGAAAATCGCCAAAATATCAACTTTGCCAATTCAAGCCTAAATCTCCTCCGGACGTCCAAATCCCATTCCGATCACACTTCTAAGTCACAAATCACCTAACAAAGCTAACCAAACCATCAAAACTCACATCCGATTCCTCTAACACATAAGACAACATCCAGTTGACTTTTCCAGCTTAAGTCTTCTTAAAAGAGACTAAGTGTCTCAAACCTTAGCAAAAATCAGTTCGGACTCGATCCGACCAACCTGATACCAGAAAACACAGATAACGAAGCATAAAGAAGAAGAAATGATGAAAACAAAGCGGTAACTCATGAGACGACTGGCCGGATCGTCACAAATAATATATGATTTCTAATCAATTTCATAAAAATTTTTGTAGTCAAATACAACATTTATTAAAACCCTAGGTCTTGCTCTAACCCCTTGATTATACCTAATTTCTAGTGTTTAATATACTTAATACGCAAGTATTAAACTAAGTATGAGTGGGATAAACTTACCTCACAATGCTAAGTAGAAGTCTTCTCTCCAAAGCTCCCAAAATCACCAATAGAAGAGTGTATAAGTGATAAAAATGGCTTAGAACCCGTATTAAATGAACCTCAGTGCCTCAGCGATTTCCGCATCTGCGGTCAGGGGACCGCATCTGTAGAAGATGACCGCATCTGCGAAATAGGGAGAGAAGGCTAGGACCGCTTCTGCGGTCTGGAGGCTGCATTTGCGGAGCCGCATCTATGGCTTGGGAGCCACTTATGCGGTTCCTGGCCTGGCTTGACTAGGCCACTTTCGCGATACAAGGATCATATCTGTGGTCTTGCACCTACGGTCCACCAACCGCAGGTGTGGTTATGACAGAAGCAGCAACCTTCAGCAATTCTCCAATTTTTCCGCTGTACTCGAGCCTCGTCTGATTGACGCTCGAGGCTTCCGGGCCCCGCCAGCACATACCGACAAGTCTGAAATCATAAACTGGGCTTACTTGAACCTTCGAATTTCCTGAAACAACGCTAAATTTAAGAATCACCCCCTAAAACCAATTGAATGAAACAATTGAACTTCAAGTTCTTAATTTTCCTCTAATAGGCCAGAACGCCCATAAACTACTCAGATCGACACCAAATTTTACGGACAAGTCTTAAATGATATTTCTGACCTATACCAGGCTTCAAATCCAACATACGAGCCTGATACCCATGAAATCAATCATTATTTAGTTTCTTTAAATCCTTAAAACTTTAAAATTAACAATTTCTAATAAAAATTCATTACTCGGGCTAGGGACCCCGGAATTTGATTCTAGGCATACGCCCAGGTCCCATATTTTCCTACGAACCCTTCAGGACCATCAAATCACAAATCTGGCTCTATTTGCTCAAAATGTTGACCAAAGTAAAACTTATTGTTTTAGGAAAATCCTAAGGAATCAAAAGTCATATTTTACTCAAAACTCTTCCAAATTCCGAACCAACAGCCTGCAAGTTGTAAATTAGATAAAGCAAGCAGGGAAAATTTTATTTAAGGGAACAGAGTCCCAAAAGGCAAAATGACCAGTCAGGTCGTTACATTCTTTACCTCTTAAATAAACATTCTCGAACGAACATAGAAATGTACCTGAGCTGCTGAATAAATAAGGATATCTGTTCCGCATGCCGTCCTCTGACTCCCAAGTCGCCTGGTCAGCTTGTTGGACCCTCTGCTGTACCCTCATTGTAGAAATCCTCTTGGACCTCAACTGGCGGTCCTGTCTATCAATAATGGCAACTCGCTCCTCCTCACAACCCAAACTCTCATCCAGCGGAATAGTACTAAAGTCTAACACATGGGACAAGTCAGCATGATACTTCCGAAGCATCGATACATGAAAAACTGGATGAACTCCCAATAAGCTAGGGGGTAAAGCAAGCTCATAGGCAACCTCCCCAACTCGCCTCAACACCTCAAAAGGACCAATAAACCTTGATCTCAACTTGCTCTTCTTTCCGAACCTCACAATGCCCTTCATTGGTGAGACCTTCAAGAGAATCTTCTCGCCAACCATGAATGATACATCCCGCACCTTCTGATCCGCGTAACTGTTCTGTTTGGACTGAGCTATGCGAAGCCTCACCTGAATCAGCTTTACCTTAACCAAGGCATCCTGTACCAATTATGTACCATATAACTTAGCCTCACCTAGCTCAAACCACTCGATAGAAGAATGACACCGTCGACCATATAACGCCTCCAATGGAGCCATCTCTATGTTGGACTGATAGTTGTTGTTGTATGCAAACTCCGCCAAGGGAATGAACTGATCCCACTTCCCTCCAAAGTCAATCACACATACTCTAAGCATATCCTCTAAAATATGAACTGTCCGCTCCGAATGCCCGTAGGTCTGAGGATGGAATACTGTGCTAAGCTCTACACGGGTCCCCAAATTACTCTGAATGGCTTTCCACAAATGGGAAGTGAACTGAGTGCCTTTGTCTTATATGATGGAAACATACACACCATGAAACCGGACTATCTCCCGAATGTAGATCTGAGCATACCTCTCCGTTGTATAAGTAGTCACCACTAGAATGAAGTAAGACGACTTGGTCAGCCTATCCACAATGGCCCATACTGAATCAAACTTCCGCAAGGTCTGCGGTAACCCAACTACAAAATCCATGGTGATGCGCTTCCACTTCCACTATGGTATAGGCATCTGCTGAAGTAGGCCACCCAGGCTCTATTGTTCATACATGACCTACTGGCAATTCAAGCACCTGACCACATACTCCACTATGTCTTTCTTCATCCTCCGCCACCAATAAAGCTGCCTCAAGTCACGATACATCTTCATAGCTCCCAGATGAATGGAATACCGGGAACTGTGAGCCTCATCGAGAATCCTCTCCCTCAGACCATCAACATTAGGAACACATAGACAACCCTAGAGTCGCAAAACACCATCCTTACCAATAGTAACCTCCTTGGTACCTCCCTGAAGTACCGTCTCTCTGAGAACCGCCAAATGTGGATCGTCAAACTGTCGAGCCTTGATCTACCGCAATAACGAAGACTAAGCAACCACACACGCAAGAACTTGGCTGGGCTCTGAAACTTCCAACCTCACAAGTCTGTTAGCAAAGGACAGAATGTCCAAAGCTAGTGGCCTCTCCTCTGCTGGAATGAATGCCGAACTACCCATACTCTCTGCATTTCTGCTTAAGTCATCCGCGACCACATTTGTCTTTCCCGGATGATATAGAATTGTGATATTGTTGCGCCCCCTTTTTCTCATAAAATTGGGTTTATGACATTTGGAAGGATAACACATTCCTCTTGGGCATTAGGTTTGAAATTGAATAGTCACCACCTATTGAATAGGGTGCATTAGAACACCAAAGAATTTCGATTTGAACAACCAAATATAGGGTAAGGGCTTGAAATTATTCTAAGGGGAAGGTGTTAGGCACCCCTTAGAATCCACTAGTGTGGTTCCCGGCCAGACAATTATTGTGAATTAGGGTGAAATTAACATATAAGCAAATAAGGCTCAAATGAGAGGGCATTTCAACACATAATAGTTTGAAGGTAAATAAAGTTTGAAAGAACAATTAGAAGAACTAATTTCTCAAAGAAAAAGTTGAAATGCTAAAAGAAACAAAGGATAAAGGGAGGGGGTCCTAGGTTTATTAAAAATGTGTATCACTCCAGACAATGTCCGGTAATCACTCCTCAATGAGGGGCTACACGTGACATTATTGCGTGGTCAACATATTTATATCTACCCTTCCCACCAATGTTAAGGTATTAAAGCGCGGAATGGTCTTAATTACTTATTGCATGCTATTATCTATCCCGTTCTATCAGTCCCCGAGGCACTGAGGACTACTAATTCTAAAAGGGAGGGATATTGGGGTTATTTGGAGTCTCAAAATTAAAAATCTATGGCGACATACAAAAACACATATTGCACATTTTAGGGGAAGCACATAAACAAACAGAGGCCCAGTTATACCTCCTTGAACAGAAAAGCACATAATTAGCATGACCTTCACATATTGTTTATGCCTAATTAAAATTAAAGATGAAGGGGTTTATATATAGAGGCAGATTGGTTTATATCATAACTTAGACAAGAAGTCTGAATCAGACGTGCCTGCTGGTTGTAATAATTAATAGCAGAAAAATCACTTTATAATTATTACACCAAGGCTTCCCTAAGTGTTCAAAGAGGGTCCTATAAGAATGATATCTACTACATTCAGAAGATGGTAAGATAGTAGAAATTGGAACTAATTATTTGAATACATACTTGTTAAACTTGCTAAGTGAGGGAATCCGATTATTAAGAAAGGAAGGAATTTAAAAAATTAATTACAAGTTATGTAGCTGATAGCATCCACTATTACTGGTTTTATATCTAACATTAAGCGAAGCGAACCAGATTCAATTAGAAGCTCCTATAGGCATGCTTTCTATACACTGTTGATGTCAAGTCTTATAGACGTTAGAAATGCAGAAGTCATATAGACATGGTATCTAAACACAGTTGAATATGCAAAATTCAGAACAACCCTATAAACATGATTCTAAGTGGTTAAATATGCAGAATCCTATGAACATGGTATCTATATGTAGTTGAATATGCAGAATCTTATGAACATGGTTTCTATATGTAGTTGAATATGTAGAATCCTATAAACATGGTTTCTATATGTAGTTGAATGTACAGAATTCACAACAGTCCTATAGGTATAATCTCTACCCTTTGTATGCATAATTACCCACCCCTTTTCACTAGCCAGTCCCAAATGTTTATTACAAATTATTACAGATCAAAATAAATAAAATTTCATCAGAAACTACAAAGAAAAATACAACCATAGGAAGCCTGATTCTTGACTTCCTCCCTAAGTTATGAGATAGACCAACTCAAAAGACCATTGATACAAAGCTTTTCTCCAATTTGAGTGTGTCAAAGTTCCCTAAGAGCCTCAATAGGACTCCGGGCAATGCTCACACCCAAATTATATTATCAGAATGGGGATAAGTGCAGTATGGAAGGGCCAACTCTCAAGTGTCCAAGTTCATAGGGAGCTCAAGGGGTCCTAAGGCAAGGCTCACAAGAAGGGCCGAACTTAAAGTCTAAGAGAGTGTGAAAGTGCAGAAACAGAACTTCAAGGACTAGGGAAGTAAAGAAAAGGGAAAAGGGTACTGGGAAAGGGGGTCAGGAATTGGGCACCGATTGTAGGGAGCCTAGGCTTGGCAAGGGTAAGCTTTGGGCATGCACAACAATAGAAATGCTGGCATGTGTATAAGCCTACCAGAACATACAACAACAGAGAATCATAGGGGTTAGGATCCTAGGGGGATCAAGCTTGAGTCCTGGACAGTAATATTCAGTACGGTCATGCCTCAAACAAACCACATCATCAAACACATTGAGGTAGGGTTGTGGGATTTATAATAGAACAAGTAGAAAGAAATTACAGCATGCTACAGAAAGTATTGAACTATACATAAGCAGTAGACAAACATGCAAGTAAAGGAATTAAATAAACACATTATTGTGATTGCTGAAAATCTTAATCTGTGCATACCAGTTTTAAAGAAGAAAAATACAGTAAAAGCAGTAGCAGGACTTGAAAAACAGGCCAAAGTACCAGCAACAAGAGAGAATACTTTTGAGTGTGAGTGTGAGTTCAAAAACTAAGAGTGTTCGTGTGTCTTGTGTCAATGCAAGAGCATGTTTTTATAGTGTGAAAACAGGCACAAAATTAGGCAAGAAATAACCGTGTACCAACTAAAATCAATCAGTAGAATAACTTCCTTTAATTAAAGAGTTCAAACTTAAGCGGTAATGAACAGAAATTATTTAAGAAAGAAGATCAAGTAAACATCTTGTGCAAAGTGGACAATTGGGGGTAAATACATAGGAGTTTAATTCAGGGAAGATTCTTTAAAATACACGGTTAAATAAATAAGGTAAGGTACCCAATAAAACCAATTAGTACCTAGTAAACCAAGGACTCGGGGATTCAAAATTACTAGTTCATGGTTAAACCAAGTCAAAAAGGCTAAGGAAAGTTTTCGAATCAAACCAAGGAATAGGGAAATTATCACAACAAAGAAAGAATCAACCAGACTTACACAAAGGAGGTATGAAATCAGTCAAAATTGAAAGTTATTTTAGAGTGGAATCTCAACATATATAAAGAGTACACAAGTGTTAGGCACGCGAGGCTGAATTTAGGACAAAGAAAAAGCATCATGCAATAACAAAAGTAAGTAGTGAACTATAGGAACATGTAGTCATCTTAGTGACAAAAAAGAGGGATAGTATCAAATAACATGCAGAGGGTCCAATAGAAAGACCCTAGAAGAGTTTAGCAGGAAATCAGAATCATATAAATAAACAAGGGTTGAAACAAATATTTCGAAGCTCAGTCGATCAGTAGATGAAACAATCTTCAAGAACTCGAATAGGTCTAAATGAGTTAGGGTTTTGAAATCAGACAAGCTCAAAGATGAAGAATAAGCAAATCACATAGCGAATAGTCTCAATACTCGGATGAAACCCCAAATTTTAGAGTTTTCCCATCAATCGAGTGTAAAGATGAAAGGACAAGTAATCAAGGCAAAAAAACTGACAAAATAAATTCAGAAATCTCATAAAGGAACTGAGACTTTTAACATGCATCTTCCAGTATAAGAAACACATAAGAATCACAGAAGAAGAAACACATAAGAAATACAGTAGGAGAAACACATAAGAAATATAGTAGAAGAAATACATAAGAAATATAGTAAAAGACACACATGAGAAACACAGTAAAAGTCACACATGAGAAACACAGTAGAACACGCTAAAGATCAGAGAAAATTCTAGGGATAACTTAAATCAACAACAACAACAACCCAGTATAATCCCACTTAATGGGGTCTGGGGAAGGTAGTCTGTATGCAGGCCTTATCCCTACCCTAGGATGGAGAGGTTGTTTCCAAATAGACCCCCGACATCCTTCCCTCCAAGAACTTCCCACCTTGCTCCCTAAATTGGAAAAAGATGAAGGCTATGAAGGTATAGTTTTGAAAGAACTTTGAGAAAATGTTTAAAAGGGTATAGAAAACATAGATATATAACGGGTCTAAAAGAATCGGAGAAACCTCAAAGGGTTAGGATTTCAGAAGAACCCAGGTGATAATAAAGGCTTGGAAAGTCATTGATCTGAGCCAGAAAAGTCGGGATCGGGCTCGAATAAACATGGCTGGCCGGAGCAAGGTCGAAGACGACCATAGAATTTGAATCAAACAAAGTCTGGGCCAAGCTTCCTCAAATTCAGGCCTTGAAACAACAATAACCATGCGTGTAGGAGTTATAGGAGGCCGGTATAGGACTTCAATGGCCTTGGAAGACATGGATTTCGGTGGTTTTAGGGTGGAAGTTAAGGGAGGCGGCTAGGGTTTGCGAAGCTTTGAGAGAGAATTGAGAGAAAGGGGGGATTCAAAGGCAGCTGGGGGTAAATAACTAGGGTTTGGGGGTAAGGGGAAATTAAAAAAGGAAATATGAAAAAGTGGTCATTGATTATTTTGATCAACGGTGAGGATTGAATGGGGAATCCGGGCGGGTTGTTTTAAAAGGGTCATGGGTCAGGTAGTTTAAGATTTGGCCTGGGTAATTGTTTTTTAGGATTGGGTTTAATTGAAGGTTCAAATCCGGCTAAAGTTGAAATGCAAATGGGCTATCATTTAAATAGCCATTTTTCCCTTGTTTGATTTTAAAAAAATAGTAAAATAATTTTTGTAAATAAATTAAGGATACTAAAATGATTAATGATACATACTATTAAACTAAAAATACTGGTGTTGATTTTATAAATACAAACACGATTAAATCTTAAAAGAGGCTAATATTGCAATTACATGCAATTAAGCCTTAAAAAATACGAAGCAAATTTATAAAAATATGCAAAAATTATGTTGGCTATATTTTACTGTAAATATGAGAATCCAATAAATGAATTACAAAAATGATAATTTTTGGAATAACTATTGGGTTTTTTCTTGATAAAATAGGACAATAAATTGATTTAAAAATCTTTGAAAAAATTAAAGAAAAATAATAAAACTTTGGGACATTGTTATACATATACATGCTATTTTGAAAGTTATTTCGCATATAAAAAATATATATGAAAAAATTGGGTATCAACAACTGCCCCTCTTTACCCAAGAAGGATGAAAGAGTTGTCGGGTAAAGATATGATGTCCAATTTTGACCGAACGAAATGACTCGAGGGAACTTGGGCCGTGCTCTGGTTTTCGAGCTTCCTACATATCCTTGGTCATACAGGAATTAGGCCATATGTAGTTCAGGATCCATCGATGGAGTATGCCGTTGGAGACTTTTGAAAACGGACGCGGTGCTTAGGACGGGTTGAATGGTTGAAGTCTGGTAGGGCTGTGGGAACTGGAGCGGAATTGCTCCTATTGAGATGGCTGTTGCTCACCGGTTTACTTACAAATAAGCAATACAAGCATATATTGTGTGGAAATTTCAACATGATGCAAGTTCCTGTCGGACCATGAATGCTGTCTTTGGACGGTGAGGATGATATCCTAGGCTGTGAAGAGTATAATGAAGGATTCACAGGCCATGAAACGATGCTCTCGGGCTACGAAAATGATGCCTCCGAACCATGATGCCTTTGAATAATGATATGCAAAGATTAAAGGAATCCTCAGGCCATGGCATGGCGTTCTCAGGCAATGCAAACGGTGCCTCCGAACAATGACGCCTTTGGATAATTTGTAAATCTTTCAGCCCATGGAATGCAGTACTTGGCGATCTTTCAGCCCATGAGATACGTAAATAAAGCGGCGATATTTCAGCCATCCAAAATGTAAATAAGGCAGCAATATTTCAGCCATGCAAATGTAAATGAGATGGCGATCTTTCAGCCATGCAAAATGTAAATAAGGCGGCAATCCTTCAACCATGCAGATTCAAATGGAGACAGTGTTTAGTCCCATAAGGCAGAATGGTAGCCTTATACAATGCAGAAAAATACTGATGGAGACAATGTTTAGTCTCGGAAGGCAGAATTGTAGCCTTAAGCAATGCTGAAAATGCAGCTGGAGATAGTGTTTAGTCTCGGAAGGCAGAATGGTAGCCTTATGCAATGCAGAAAATGCAGATGGAGACACTGTTTAGTCTCGAAAGGCAGAATGGTAGCCTTATGCAATGCAGAAAATGCAGATAGGACGACAAATAGTAACAGAGTTTGATAACAGGTTGCGATAATTGTGACTGCTGAGGATATTGTGATATAAGGCATATCATCGATGTGCGTAGATTGCAAATGCTAGGAAATGCAACAAATTTTGAGAGTTGTATTCCTGAACCACGTTTATCTCGTGATTGTATAGTATGTCAGATGCTTTCACAATCCAAGTGTCTGCATCCAAAGAAAAATCTTGAGTTTTGTATAAGGGGAGGTTAGTTTGCATCTCTGCTGGCTCTGCTCGACCTGTTGGGCTTTGATTTGGTGATACAGTAGGCATCCTTGGGGTTAGCATCGCTTGAACAAAGCGGTTTCGACAATCAACATGCATGAATTTGTAAAATATGACATAAGTATATATTTAAGAAATAGCTTTTTGATGAACCGATGACTGTGACGTGGCTCAAGACATTGCACCTTCTCTTGCTACGGAATTTTGAGGGTCCTCAAAATTCTGCCCCAGTTTAATGGGTTGATGCTTCTGACGGCTACTTGGGATGATTGGCTGAAATTACTTTGGAATTTTGAGGGTTCGCCTAAAAATTCTGCCCTAGTTTCCAATTTTAGGGGGAAATGAAAATCTTATTGAATTGTGACCGAACCCATAAGGCTTCCTACATATCCCTTCTTAAACATGAATCAGATCAAACGTAGTTCAATCTCATTCTGGATTTTGAAAACATGCCGGAATTCTGTCTTTGTGAACCTCTTTCTCAATTCCTGGACGTGATGTAGATACGAGAGTATCTTAGAGTTCTTGGTTGCCCATTCTTCTCGATCCTGATGTATAAGCAAGTCTGAATCTCCGATCAGTAGCAACTCTTGAATGTTCATGTCAATAGCCATCTTGAGCCCTAAGATGCAGGTTTCGTACTCGACCATATTGTTGGTGCATGAGAATCTGAGTTTGGCAGACACCGGATAATGCTGACCGGTTTCTGATACTAGGACTTCTCCTATGCCAACTCCTTTGAAATTTAACGCTCCGTCAAAAAATATTCTCCAGCCGTCATAGGATTTTGCAATGTCTTCTCCTATGGATATACCTCTTCGTCAGGAAAATACGTCTTCAGGGGTTCGTATTATCTATCCACGAGGTTCTCAGCAAAGTGATCTGCTCATTCATGTCCCTTGATTTCTTTCTGACTCACGTAGACAATGTCAAATTCAATCAACAGGATTTGCGACTTGGCTAACTTGCCAGTGGGCATGGGCTTCTGAAAGATGTACTTTAAAGGATCCATCCTGTAAGGCCCCAAAATTTTTTTCCAAGTGATTTAAGATTTCGTCGTGCCAAGGTAGGCTAATTTATTTTATCTCGTGTGCAAATATGGATTTGTGATATTATGTATATCAATTAGATATGTTAATAAGTGTATAAGTCTTATTATAAGTGATTTGGGGTCTAAGGAGAGGCCTAAGTACAAGCCAAGTTGGAAAATTGCATGTTAGACGAAATCTGTAAATGAGTGCGCACTAGACCTCACTTTGAACGATCATATCTCCAGTTATATTAGGCGTTGTGTGAGGATCAACCTATCAAATTAAAGACCTTTGAGTCTAGTTTCCAACTCAATAAACCGTTCGTCATTTGGAGGTGTATACAGAAAGTTATGATCATTTTACTCTTCAGGTGTCAGATGCGCAAAAACTTGCGCGAAATGAACTTCTCGCATACTTCGCGCATCTGAGGCAGACTGCTCAAAAAAAATGCGCGAAGTAATGCGTGATCGCGCATCTGGGCAACACTTCACGCACCTGGAAAGTTTTAATACCCCAAAGACCGGTCTAGAGTGTTCCCAACTCATTTTTGGGGTTATGGCTTGCTCTCTCAAGGGGGTTTCGTCCCAAACTTCTTCCCTATGATCTAAGGTAAGGTTTTTAGAGTTCTTTGAGTAATTTCTAGCCTTAAACACTTATACTAACAAGGATTAATCTTCAAAATCCTTAGATTTTCCTTCAAATTCTTAAATTCTTCAAGAACACCTCAAGTGTGGATTCTTAAATTTTTTACTAGAAGAGGTATGTCTATCATCTATAACTACTCTATGGTGATTATTTATGTATGATATATACATTAGAACTCATGGGATGATGATTGAAAGCCATAAGTGCCTAACCTAGGTTGTGTTGGTTGTAGAG
>MU671842.1:86707-97125 GCA_026770625.1 Nicotiana glauca
CGGAGCCTTGTTGCCGGCATTTCCATATTATTCTTCAATTGTATTTAGAGGCTCCGTAGACAGGCTGTGGGTAGTGTCGGGCATGGGAATTTAAAAGAGAAATATTGATGTTTGGCAATGATGTATAAAATTTTGAAATACCTTTATTATGGTGAATGAAGTTTCTAGTGGAAATTGTTATTGTTATGTTTATAAAAATTCGGTTAATGGAGTTCATATCCTATGAATGGCTTGGTTATTAGGTAATGAGAATGAGGGGTAAAACGTGGGATAGGAAAGGCACCCAGGTCCGCTTGACTAGGGATACCCGGTCGAGTGCCGGTCATGTCCCTCGAATTTGGGGCGTGACACATCCATGATATGAGGTATGTAGTATAGGCACAGAAGTAGTGCCTCAACTCTTGGGCCACCCAAGTCAAAGCACATCAGGTGCGTTCTAACAGAGAATACCAAGCCTCGTACAGAGTGAACTTCTTGCTGAGATAGTAAATGGCCTGCTCTTTCCTCCCCGTTTTATCATGCTACCCAAGGACACAAACAAAGGCACCATCTAATACCGCGATGTAGAGTAGAAGAGGTCTACCTAGCTCGGGCGGAACCAAGACCGATGGTGTTGATAGGTATTCCTTGATTCTGTCAAAAACTTTCTGGTAGTCATCCATCCATTTGGTGGTGGCATCCTTCTTTAGCATCTTAATGATTGGCTCACAGATAACTGTGGACTGTGCTATGAACTGACCGATGTAGTTGAGTCTCACCAGGAAACTCATCACGTTCTTCTTATTCTTTGGTGGTGGCAATACTTGAATAGCTTTGACCTTTGATGTATCCAACTCTATTCCCCGGCGACTCACAATAAACACAAGTAATTTTCTAGCGGGAACCCCAAATGCACATTTCGCGGGATTCAGTTTCAAGTTGTACCTTCACAATGTATTGAAAAATTTTCTCAAGTCTTCCATGTGATCAGTGGTTTTAATGGACTTGATGATAACGTCATCTACGTACACCTCGATCTCCTTGTGTATTACATCATGAAAGATGGTAGTCATAGACCTCATGTAGGTGGCTCCTGCATTTTTTAACCCAAACGACATCATCTTGTAGCAGTACATTCCCCACGGCATAATGAAAGCCGTTTTCTCAACATCTTCTTCATCTATCCAAATCTCATGGTAACCAGCAAAACAATCCACAAATGATTGCAATTCATGTTTGGCGCAATTATTGATCAAGATGTGTATATTTGGTAAAGGAAAGTTGTCTTTCGGACTGGCCCAGTTGAGATCCCTATAGTCGACACATAATCTAACCTTCCTATCCTTCTTTGGTATCGGCAAGATATTAGCTAACCACATTGTGTATTCCACTACCCGGAGGACCTTGGCTTTGACCTGCTTGGTGAATTCTTCCTTGATTTTCAGACTCATATCCTCCTTGAACTTTCTGAGCTTCTGCTTTATCGCCGGACATGTCGGATCAGTTGGCAGTTCATGAGCCACAATAGATGTGCTTAGGCCCGTCATGTCATCATACTACCAGGCAAATCTATCCTCATATTTTCTTAGGAATTTTTTGTATTCCTTCTTTTCTGACAGCGACAAATGAATGTTGATTTGTGTCTCTTTGACATTTTCTGCATCTTCTAGGTTAACAATTTCTGTCTCGTCCAAGTTGGACTTTTGTCTATTTTCAAAATTCTCAACTTCCTTAACAATTTCTTCCGGTATGTCATCTTCCTATGAATTTATATCCGTTTGTTGCGTTATCTCATTGCATGTCACAGTCATTAGTTCATCAAGATAAGTAATAGTAATGCTATGTAAGTAGAGTAATAAGAGAAAATAATAAGAGTGTTGATTTATAATGAAAATTGAAATGCTTTGATAAATTCCATAACTGTTTTAGACATCGAAGATCTTGTTGCAGAAATTTAAAATGCGAAAGAAAAACTAGTAAAAATAAAAGATAGTGCATGATGCTTCTTCAGCCTTGCTACCCTGAGGCTCGCCGGGCTCTGGTGGTTTAGTTATTAAGGCGTGCTCCTCCACTCATGGCTTGTATGGAAGGGCCTTCCTCCCCCTCCTCCTCGAGAATGACACAACAATCCATATCATCATCTTATAGGAATAAATTATTCACGGCCGCCAACGCTTCTTCTTCTTCTGAACCATAGATAACGTCAGCTGGTTGGAAAGTCTGTTCCAAGTTTGGTATTGGCTGCTCCAGCGGATAGTACAGACCATGCCACAGTGGTGACCAGTTGTTGAATTCTTCCCAGATACACTCATATCCAGACCAAAGATGGTGCAATGCTTCTTGAATTTTATAGGCTTAGCGATTCCTTCAAGGTTCTTGCCATGCCCCTTACCCGGTTCGTACCCACTCCAATTCAATATACTCTTAATTTTGTTGTCCCACAATTTTTCCTTGTCAACGGGGTTGACCCGCTCGATGTGGTGATAGGTCTCCCCACCTATCTTTCTTCTCCCATCAATTGCTTGGATAGTCTGGCAACTGTATATAGGATTGATACCATCACCGTGAATGATCACCTCCTGATGATTCCACTCAAACTTTAATACCTAATGCAGTGTTGATTCTACGGCCCCAGTGGCATGAATCCAGGGTTGTTCCAATAGTAGATTGTAAGATGTCGGCACATATATCACTTGAAAATCTACATCGAACCAAATAGGCCCCATTTGCAAACACAGACCAATTTCCCCAACGGTGGACCTTTGGGAGCCGTCGAAAGCTTTTACGTTAATGGCCCCATCCTTGATCTCGTGCATTCCCTTACCCAACATCTTGAGTGTTACCAACGGACAAATGTTCAGGCTGGATCCCCCATCAATCAGGACTCTGGTGATAAAATAATCTTCATATTGCACGGTGATGTGCAATGCCTTGTCATGACCCAACCCTTCTGGTGGCAGCTCATCTTCATGAAAAGTGATCTTGTGACTTTCTAATACCTGTCCTACCATGTTAGCCATCTCTTGGTTGGTAATGTTGTTTGCACATATGCTTCACTCAGCACCCTTAACAAGGCATTCTTGTGTGCATCGAAATTTTTTAGCAAAGTAATGATAGAAATTTGTGTCGGTGTTTTGTTCAGCTGATCAATGACCGAGTATTCCTTGGCATGTATCTTTCTCTAAAGATCATCTGGCCCAACTTCGGTGATGGTTGGCCGGCTGGAAGCCTGCTTGCTCGACTCAACCAGATATTCCGGGGTATAAACTCTACTAGTTCTCGTTATACCCTGTGCCACAATAGCCTCTCCGAACATAAGCTTGCCTTTCCTTATTACTTTGGCTACGTAGTCCTATGGTATAGCCTTTGTATAGAATGGTGTTATGGCTGACATTGCCACTAGAATTTGCGTGGCTATCTTTGCTCCGAACGGAGCTTACACCATGGGCAGTAAAACTGCAACTTCAAATGGTGTAGGTGCCTTTGCTGGAGACATGAATTCGACCTTAATTGGTGATGGCGTCTTTTCAGATGATGATGCTTCAAACTCTAGCGGTATGGACATATTTACCTCGGCATCCCTAGAGGGCTGAATCTGGACTACGATAGGATTAAGCGTGACTATCGGTTTCTTAGGGTCGTCACCTTCTGTGATCAAACCGATCAATCTCTTGGGATCCCAATCATCCTCTATTTTAATCAGATTAATGCCTCCTCCATTGTGGTCAGGTAGAGGGTTATTACCGACGTTTGGATGAGGCTCCTTTGCCATAATAATCTTGCTATCAATTAGTGTCTGGATTTTATCTTTTAGACAACGACATTCGTCAATGGTGTATCCTTTCATGCTGGAATGGTATGCACAAGATTTATTTGTATTAACCCAATGAGAAGGGTTCTTAGGGGTTACAGCAGGGATAGGGGTGACATAAGCAGCAGCTTTAAGCTAGCGTTTGGCCATAGATCCCAAATTTATTTTGAAAAATCTGATTTGGGTGAATTTCTATTTAAAGATGAAAATGTGTTTGCACATACATTTTCAAAACATATTTTCCAACTTTATATTGAAAAAAAACATGTATATAATTCCCAAGTTTTGGAAATTTGGCCCTAAATCAGCTCAATAGCTGATTTTGGAATTTGAAATTTTTGATTTGGGATTTGGCCAAAATATGAGCAAAATTTATGGCCAAATATGAGTTTTGAAAATAAATCTCAAATTTATTTTGGCAAAACTTGTGGCCCAACGGGGTCTAAGTCTTTCATACAACTGGTCGATAGGTTCACCAACAGCCGTATACTATTTTTGGAGGTCTTCGGTCAAAGTTTGGTCGAGGTCTAGGGAAGTTTTGGCGCTTAGGTGAGTATTAATAGTGGGCTGGTTGAGTATTGTAGGCTTGGTAAATATGTTCGTGTTGGGAATATTTGGCTAATGTAGGCTGATATGTGGGTGGTGGAGGTGATTGATAAGTGGGTGGTGGAGTTTGGTAAGAGGGTGAATGTGTTTGGTAGTTTGGACTAGGCTGATATGTGAGTGGAGGCATTAGGTAAGTTTGGTATTTTATGGGAGATTTGGTTCTTTGTGCAATCATTACGACTCCTATGTCTCGTTTCTTGGACACAACTCCTGACTTTAAGACCTTATTTGTAGCTTACAACGCCTCGATATTTGTAATCATACCGCTTTTGATGCCCTCTTTGATCCTTTCTCCCAGCATGATAATATCAGAAAATTTGTGGTCTTGAGCCTGAATGAAGAATTTGTTCATTTGTTCTTCTTCTAAGGTAGGTGTAACCATAGCAGCTTCGGACCTCCAGCGAGTAGCATACTCACGAAATGTTTCTGTGGGCTTCTTGTTTAGATTTTGAATGTAAAATACAACCGGCGCATTTCCCGTGTTGAACTCGAACCTGTCCATAAAGTGAGATGCCATGGTTACCCAGTTCAACCACTTCTTTGGATCTTGTCTAATGTACCAAGATAAAGCATCTCCCTTCAAGCTCCTCATGAAAAGCTTTATGCGGACTTTCTCGTCTTTTCCTACTCCAACCAATTTGTCACAGTACATTCTCAAAATGGACCCTTGGATATCTTGTACCATCAAATATTTTGAACTTAGGAGGTTTGTACCCCTCGTGCAATTCGACATCGGGCTATATGCAAAGATCTTGGTAGTTCAGCCCTTCAATTCCGTTACTCCCTTCAACGCCCTAAATTATGCTAGTCAATTTCTTAAGTTTTTTAGCCAGGTTCTTGATAAGCAAACCTTTATCATCAGACTCGGGTGTGCTTGAGATGGGTTGGGTGGAGTGCGGAAAAGTCTCCACATAGATGGGTGTGTTATGGTAGGTGTGGCAGTGGTCATTTATGGAGTTTGTGGTTTTGGGATCACCAGCGAGGTATTGTTGGAAGTATGGAAAGCATTGTAGTAGTGGTAAGGAGAGGGATGGATTTGTTGCTTCGGGATGTTCTGTGGAGGTGTAGGGTTCTGAGCATTTGGGAAATTGATAGCTGGAGTAGTAAGGAAAAATGATAGATTCGCTATATTCCGGACATGATCAAGTTCTTCCTAAAATTTCAGCAGCTTTTATTCCAGTTGGGATGCATTCTCTTTGGGAACCAAAGTACCATGACCGTCAGTGACATCTACACATTCAGTTGAGTTTTCCTTTTTTGCACTTTTCAAATCTTACATCTTCCCTTTGTTCTAGTTTCTGACGGGACTGAGAGGAGGAGTGAGTGGAGGGCCCCTTGATCTTGTGAAATAGGATGATGTTGCTAGAGTCACGAACTAACCTTTGTGGAGGGGAATAACAAATAAAAATAAAACAAAAAGGTAACCAAGTTAGTTGGGTTCATGAGCAAATGTTGCAATATTTAAACACATAGTGCAGGAATGTAAATCGCGTCCTAATTTGGGTAGGCCTAGCGAAAAATTGATTTAGAGAATTTGGAACGCTAAATGCCTAATTTTATTGATAGAAAACAAGAAGAATGGCAAATCGACACTAAATAACAGGAAAGAAAAGTTTCTAGTGGCCATTGGCCTCATTACATTTCATAAAAAAGAAGAAAACTCCTATCTATTTGGTCCCAGAAGGACTTTACCCAGGTTGAATGTTCTCATTAATCAGATCCTCCAGTTTGCCTAGGTTTACCAGTAAAAATGCCTTCTCCAGGGGTTCTCCTTTGTTTTCCTCAGCGTTCTGGCAATCGGTGACTCTCTACCTAACTTTTCCTTCCAATTCCAGCAAACTGTATTCCAGATATTCCAACTTTTTGCTAGCTTTGGCGGCCTTCTCTTTCCACTCACTGATTTGGTCATTTGATGGAAGACTCCTCCGCAAGTCTAGAAAGAATGGGTCATGCTAATCATGCCAAAACTAGGGACCTCGTGCCTCATTTTTTGGAAAACAAAAGGGTTAGACCCAACCCCCACCAGACTCAATTATTTAACATTAATAATTAGCCTTAAAGCATTCAGTTCTCCAAATAAATGCACATATCATGATGATGTCTATTTGGGTTTTAGGGAAACCTACTGGACTTTGGACAAGGCTATCTTAAGGAGTCATTATGCAGAAAACATAACAGATTCGGCTAGGTTTTACCATGATGCATGCACAGTTAGACTGGTACCCTTGAGCGAACAACTCAAGGGGCAAAGGTGCGGAATCGCCGACTACACCGTTGATCGGCTGGTTTTACCGCATACATGCCTTTTCCAGATTGAGGGTTGTGACGATATAGGAAGAGTGCAACAACTCATTATAAGCGTTGCTATGGTTTTTGTTTGGCACGAGTGGAATGTGATGTCGAGCATGATTATGCAATAATTAAAGATATGTTTTCACGTTTTTGCACGTTTAAGAAAGAAGTAAATGCAATAGTTTCACAAGATTTAAAGTAGTAGTAAAGGAAAGCAAAAAGGAAAGAGACAAAGGATAAGTCAGTTTTGTAGTTGAAAAGGAAATTGAATGCTTAAAAGAAATAAACAAATAATTGCACATAAAGAAGCATAAATTCACAATAATAGTCTGAAATGGTAAAAGCCTAAAAAAATTCAGGAGGAGAGTCGCCATGCTATCGGGCCCCCTTTTCCTCACGAAATCGGGTTTATGACATTTGGAAGGACAACTCATTCCTTTTCGGAATTGGGTTTGCAATTGAAGAGTCGCCACCTAATGATTAGGGTGCATTAGGACACCAACGAATTTTAATTTGAACAACAAGAAATAGGGTTAGGGCTTAAAATTATTTAAAGGGGAAGGTGTTAGGTACCCTTCAGAATCAACTAGTGTGGTTCCCGGCCAGACAATTATTGTGAATTTGGGTGAAATTAACATATTAGCAAATAAGGCTCAAATAATAGGGGATTTCAACACATAATGGTTTGAAAATAAATAAAGTTTGAAAGAACAATTAGAAGAACAAATTTTTAAAAGAAAAAACTGAAATGCTAAAAGAAATAAAAGATAAAGGGAGGGGGGTCCTAGGTTTATTAAAAATATGGATCACTCCACACAATGTCCGATAATCACTCCTCAATGAGGGGATACACGTGACATTATCGCATGGTCATCATATCAATATCTACCCTACCCACCCCGTTAAGGTATTAAAGCGCAGAATGGTCTCAGTTACTTATAGCATGCTATTACCCATCCCGTTCCTATCAGTCCCAAAGGCACTTACGACCACTAATCCTAAAAGGGGAGGGATATTGGGGTTATTTGGAGTATCAAAGGTAAAAATCTAAGGCGACATACAAAAACACACATTGCACATTTTAGGGGAAGCACATAAACAAACAGGGGCCCAGTTATACCTCCTTGAACAGAAAAGCACATAATTAGCATGACCTTCACATACTATTTAGGTCTAATTAAAATTAAAGACGACGAGGTTTATATATTGAGGCAGATTGGTTTATTTCGTAACTCAGACAAGAAGTCTGAATCAGGCGTGCCTGCTGGTTATAATAATTAACAGAAGCAAAATCAGTTTATAAATATTACCCCAAGGCTTCCCTAAGTGTTCAAACGATGGTCCTATAGGCATGATATCTACTGGGTTCAGAAGATGGTAAGATACTAGAAATTCGAACTAATTATTTGAGTACATACTTTTTAAACTTGCTAAGTTTGGGAATCCGCTTATTAAGAAAGGAAGGAATTAAAAAAATTGATTACAAGTTATATAGCTGATAGCATCCACTATTACTGGTTTTATATCTAACATTAAGCGAAGCGAACCAGATTCAATCAGAAGCTCCTATAGGCATGCTTTCTATACAATGTTGATCTTATGTCTTATAGACGTGGGGTAGAAATGCAGAAGTCATATAGACATGGTATCTAAACACAATTGAATATGCAAAATTCAGAACAACCCTATAAACATGATTCTAAGTGGTTAAATATGCAGAATCCTATGAACATGGTATCTATATGTAGTTGAATATGTAGAATCCTATAAACATGGTTTCTATATGTAGTGGAATATGCAAAATTTAGAAAAGTCCTATAGGCATAATCTCTACCCTTTGCATGCATAATTACCCACCCTTTTTCATTAGCCAGCCCCAAATGTTTATTACAACTTATTACAGATCAGAATAAATAAAATTACATCAGAAACTATAGAGAAGAATACAACTGGAGGAAGCCTGATTTTTTACTTCCTCTCTGAGTTATGAGATAGACCAACTCAAAAGACCATTGATCCAAAGAATTTCTCCAATTTGAGCGTGTCAAAGTTGCCTAAGAGCCTCAATGGGACTCCAGGCAATGCTCACTCCCAAATTATATTATTAGAGTGGGGATAAGTGAAGTGTGGAAGGGTCAACCCTCAAGTGTCCAAATTTAGAGGGAGCTCAAGGGGTCCCAAGGCAAGGCTCACAAGAGGGGGAAGAACTTAAAGTCTAAGAGATTGTGCAAGTGTAGAAACAAAACTTTAAGGACTAAAGGAGCCTATGCTCGGTAAGGGTAAGCTTTAGGTATGTACAACAATGGAGATGCTGGCATGCTAATAAGCCTACCAAAACACAAAACAACAAAGAATCATAGGGGTTAGGATCCTAGGGGGATCAAGCTTGAGTCATGGACATTAATATTCAGTAATGTCATGCCTCAAACAAGCCACATCATCAAACACATTGGGGTAGGGGTGTGGGATTAATAATAGAACAGGCAAAAAGAAATTACAGCATGCTAGAGTAAGTATTGAACTATACATAAGCATTAGGCAGATATGCAGGTAAAGATATTAAGTAAACATATTTTTGTGATAGCTGAAAATCTTAATCAGGGCATACCAGTTTTAAAGGAGCAAAATACAGTAAAAGTAGTAGCAGGACTTGAAAAACAAGCCACAGTACCAGTAATAAGAGAAAATACTTTTGAGTGTGACTGTGAGTTCAGAAACTAAGAGTGTTCGTATGTCTTGTGTCAATTGAAAAGCAGGTATTTATACTGTGAAAATAGCTAGAAAATAAGGCAAGAAATAACCGTGTACCAATTAAAATCAATCAGTAGAAGAACTTCCTTTAATTAAGGAGTTCAAACTTAAACGGTAATGAACAGAAATTATTTAAGGAAAGAGAACAAGTAAACATCTTGTGCAAAGTAGATAATTAGGAGTAAATACATAAGAGTTTAATTAAGAGAAGAATCTTTAAAATACATGGTTAAACAAATAAGGTAAGATACCCAATAAAACTAATTAGTACCTAGTAAATCAAGGAGTCAGGGATTCGAAATTACTAGTTCATGTGTAAACCAAGTCAGAAAGGCTAAGGAAAGTTTTCTAATCAAACCAAGTAACAAGGAAATTAGCAGAACAAGGAAAGAATCAATCAGACTTACACAAAGGAGGTCTGAAATCTGTCAAAATTGAAAGTCATTTTAGAGGGGAAGCTCAACATATATAAAGAGTACGTAAGTGTTAGGCATGCGAGGATGAATTTAGGACAAAGAAAAAGCATCATGCAACCACAAAAGTAGGTACTGAATTGTAAGAACATGGCAGTCATCTTAGTGACAAAGAAGAGGGAGAGTATCAAATAACATGCAGAGGGTCCAGTAGAAAACGAATAAAAAACTAAAAGCTAAGTTTCCTTTCTTTCCTGTTTCTTTGGTTTTTATTTCTTGCATGTATATTTTTAATTGTTTTTCATTGCTTGTCTTTTAATTTTGTTTGTTACTAGGATTATTGATTTTTGTTAAATAGCATCTTAAATTCTGATATTAATATTAGGTTTTAACTAGATTCTGATTAACGTTGATTTATTGAATAAATTGATATTAAAAATAATATAAATTGGATTTCCAGTGTGATTTTATTTGTTTGATTAGCTTCTAAATTTGTTGATCCTGATAAATGATTAGTCAATGATAATTTTGAATAATTGTTAGATAGTTAGTAGATAATTAGTTAG